>APFE030301001.1:41685-91515 GCA_000404065.3 Pinus taeda | reverse complement strand
TTCGTCTGCCCAACTTCAAAGAGCACCTGTGGAATCAAAGCAGCATACTACTATCGAAGAACAAAGATCTATATTCATAAATAACACAGCACCAGATGTGTGTTAACCATACAAATGCATATATAATCAAACATACAAGAATATGGAGGAAAACTTGAATAGCTTTATTAATATCAAGAAAAGAAAGAGGATTACAACTAATTGTTCTGACCCAGCATCATCCTCCAGCAAGAAAGCCCTTCTTCACCTCAAGTAAAGCTTAGATCACCCAACACTATGAATTTTCACCAGAAAACCAATAGCACTGCTCTACAAGATACAAGATTCCAGCCTCTAGATCTTTGTCATGAGGGATCCATATATAGATGATTGTAGGGGGGTGATTCATCTTCTGGGGTCTTAATTAGTGTCCTCTCTCTGGTAGTTCTTGATTCCACTTGGAGACTGATGATCTCTTACTCATCACTGGGCAAAAACAGAGAGGCAAGTGTCAGAGGGGAAACTTCTGGAAGATTCCATGATCTTCCACCTCGCAAACTATCTCTGCCATTTGTCCATTCTCGCCCATCGCACCCTACAGTGGGGAAATTCAGTATGCATTGCACCCTTTACACTGGGAAGGTGATATGCATCACACCCTCTACACTGGGTATTCTGTATGGTCCAGTTTTGACCATTTCTGAGCAGTTTTTAGTGGAGAACTTCTGGGAGATGATGTAATCAGCTGACCTTGTTGCTTTAGGTAGTGAAGCAACACTTTTAGGGACTTAGGAGACCTCATTTTATGGACATTTATGATTGGGGTTCCAGTGCCCAAAAATTTCTTTAACAGTTGCCCCCTAAAGCATGAGGTCGTTAATCTTTTGATGTCAAGTGAAATGCTTTACCATGAGGATCCGAAGTTTTTTCGAGATGGAAGGTGACCTGTAACAAGATACAATACAATACATTATCTCCATAATATTTTTCATGATCTAGCTGAGGCGGGAATTCCCATGCCCAGCGTTATAAATTCATTTTCATGTACATAGGACAGACAATCGTCTGTGTAGTAGACTAATGATTCGGACTCATCACACTTTGATTTGGATGATCATCTATTCAACAATGATGTACATTTGATGTCTTTATATTCCTGAATATATCACAGCCCGGATGGATGAAACTAGATCCGAGGTCTTCAAAACTTGTTCAATATTCACTCGGAGTACAAGTCGATCCATGTGAAAAATGTTTTAGAGTCGAACATGGAAATACATCGCCTAATTACCAGCCAATGATGTAAGTTGTTAACAGGCGTGAGAGGAATCACCAATAATGACAATGACCCTCAAGGTACTATAGTACAATTCGCGCAATGTGAAAAAGGACTTTGCGTCGAACACCATGCAAAATCTCTCAGTCAAAGGACATTAATGTAAACCTGTCACCGAAAGTGAGAAACTTGACATTGAGGCATGCAAGCTTCAAAGTACTGAAAGGGTTGTTACTAGGTCGACTTCTTGGATAATGAGCTGACGTCAACAAGAAGTGACCCGTCGTAGGAGGGCCTTAATGAATCCCACTTCTACAACATGGAACGAAGCAAATGATTTTGGAGGTGAAAACGATATGATGATATAGGGTTCAGGGTGGCAGTCATGAAAGAATGGAGCGTGAATGTATTACAGCGGGTGAGACACAGGTGAATTCTCTGAATGAATTCTCTTGAACATATTGGCAACACTGATGATGGATTGGTAGCATTAACCCCAAATATGGATGGTGTGACGAACCAATGGTGATATGACCAGTGAACAGAACAACCCAACCCAACTCGGATGCGGAGAGAAGGTGTCATGTTCAAGAGCGATTTGCTACCAATAAAGCTTTTCAAGTTTTCTTCCCAATTTTCCCCAATCATTGCTGACCAGTACCTCTTTATTTTTGTCAAGCTTGAGGAGGATAACATATGCTTGTTCTATAATCCGCCCTTCGGCCTAACGTGTCGTTATATTTTAACGAGCCTAGCAACAGTGAAACTCGTTCTCATCCATTTGGACGAGTTTGTCACTATTCGGTTTTAACGAGTTTAACGACAAAGATAACTCGGTCCTTTTCAATTTTAGAGAATCTGAAAGGGACAGAAAGGAAACTCCAAAGATTCGTTTTTCATCATATAATCCCTTAAGTCCGAAAAAGAGTGAAATAATATGAAATGGATGAATTTTTGATAGTTTTAACAAGCTGAACAAGACAAGCGCTCGATCTTTTTGTGTAATAATCCCTCAAGTCCAAAAGGATTAAAATCTAGAGGGATAACATTTCTGATGACTTTAACGAGCCAGAGAGGCTAATCGCTTGACAATCCTTTCATATTTTACTAGTCAGTTGAAAAGAGCTTAAGCAGACTCATTTTTTGAGGAACGAGTGATGATTTCAGGTAGCAAGTGATTCCTGGTAAGGTTTGGAATTTTCCAATCATGGTAGTGTCACAAGGATGGCTAATAGAATCACTCTTCGCAGATGTTCCTCGAAAGGGTAAACAATCAAATGGAGGTGAATGATTGGCTAAAAACAAAGTGGAGGTGATGATGAGAACACGACCAAGGCTCAAAAGCTAATGATAAGGCATTCACAATGGTTATTTACTGGAAAATTGGTTCATTTTTTAATGAGATTAAACTCTGGGGGAAACATTTTCTCATTGCTTATGTTTATTTTTTAACGAGCTTGAATTCCACGTTAAAACTGCTCGTGGTGGTTTTATTTTTAAACGAGCTTGAACCCTGCGGTAACACTGCTTGCCAGTCATATAATAAGGATGTATCATCTAAGATGCCATTTTTTATGGGGCTTGCACCTTTTTGAAGCTTTGCCTCGAATACTTTCTTTATGCAAGCTAGGAAACGACCAACCTTACGAGTTTAAAGGGTTAGAGGACCTACAAATTTAAAAAATAAATGGTCGCTCTTCTCTTGCATGAAAAAAGGTTTGCATGCCCCCATGTATAGCGAAAAATTCCCAGGTTTCCATGAAAGTTCTCCATCTGTGTTGCAGACAAAATGCTTCCTTGGCGATGTCTACCGAAATAGACAAAGGTGAGTGGCGCAGACGCCTCCACTCACATAACTTTGACGAGGGAATCGTATTCCAGTCTAATCCCATTTTCCTATGAGGATAGGTGTGTCAGACTTGTCATATATCCTCCACAGAAACCTAATATATACCCAAGGTTTTCCTGCCGAAACAGACCAGGGTGCATGCCCCGTGGGTTTCAGTCATATCCTCCTAAATCACTCGTGCTCATCAGGTGGACGGACTGAAGATCAATGAGACATTCCTTGCGTGAAAGGACCATTTAGGGATGGAATTTGACTATTTTCTATGTGTGAACCGGGGAATGACAGTTGGTATACAAGCTTGACCATTCTGCCTTCTTGCGGAAAACACATTACTCTAAAGAGTGAGGAGATGACGGCTCCCATGCAATAAATATCGTCACACCTAAGGAGTAGATTATAATCCAGGGGTCCTTGGAATACCATCACATTCATGTGAACGGTTTTCCTTCTCAAAGTAATGGGCACATTGGGAAGGATCCCTAACGGTCGACTGCTTCCTTTGTCAAAGCCTATCAGATTTCTCATTTCAGGTAGAAGCGATGGCGAACCAAGCGCTTTCCAAGCAGTTGAGGAAAGGATACTCACAAAAGCCCCTTCATCTATGATGGTATCAGCCATGACCATTCTGTAAGCTTGTATAATGATTTGGGATGGTACACTAGCTGGTAAACAGGGTCTGCCTATTAGATTCCAGTCGAAGGAAACGACTAGGTTGCTTGGAGGTGTGACCGAATAGATGGTCGGATATGACTCTGATGAAATTCTTTCCTGCGATAAAGGAATGGGTAGACTGCCCCCAAGTTCATCGAAGTCTGTGTTTACGAAAATAATTTGAATGGTGTCGTTCTCTTTCTCTTCAGTGATGGTATCATTCGAAGATGAATGTTCTAAGGGCAAGACCGGGTCAATTCCCGCCTCGACCTTTTGACTTTCGTCTAGTATGGATTCAGAGGGTCCATTTTCAAAGATAGATGTTTCGGATGACCACAATGGTGTGCTAGCTGGATTTTCAACCAGTGGGGGACATGGCAAGAGTTTTTTATATCCAAGAGGGAGCCATAGCGGTGAATCAAGACGGTCATCCAAAACTCTTTTAGCTTCATCTAGGAAGGGACAATGGTGGACGGTGTGATCGCCTTCACACAATTTACAAGGAAATTTGTGATTCATTTTTTGACCAGATACTTCACTTTCATTGGTTAATGGTGTGCTTTCATCATGATCATCAGAGGTTGACGACACCGGATTGTGCAAATGAGGAGACCAGTCCGTTAAGATCCGAGGGATGTAGGGAAAATCTCGGTGATAGTGGTCTCCATTGCAAATGACACATGGAGATTTAGTTTTAGATGGTGCGGTGTGAGGATTTTCATTAGACGATGCTTGGTTGCCCCCTTTTGCTTTTGGTTCTTTCTTCTTCTTTTATTTTTTCTCTTTCCGCTTCTTCTTCTTCTCAGTTACTTGATCTTTAGTTTTGCCAGCTTTATCAAGCAAAGAGGAAGGAGGAGAGGGAGAAACAGATGAAGTAGAAGGTTGGGGTGTAAATCTAGTATCATCTAGTTGCTGACTTGATTGTTCAGGAATTAAGGTATTCTAAACGATAGAGGTAGAGAAGAGCCATACGGGGAAACCAATCGTCAACCCTGGAAATGATAATGTGGCCGTGTGGGGCGCACCAACATCTCCCCAAGAGGAGAAAGGACTAGGATTTCCTCCAAGGGGAAATCCTTGGTTGGTAGACTCCGTTTTTCTCAACCTAAAGATCAATGAGGGAACTTGTGATGTTATTCTGATTAAAATAAATTTTAGACGCTTTGACACAACTTGTTTTTTCAATTTTAAAGAGTTGAGAAAAAACAAAAGATGACTCTAGTCGCCTTCGATTTTTAATGAGCCTGAAGTAACAAGTGCTCAGATGGACCTTTTCCTTTAAGAAGTCTGAAAAGGAACAAAAGATACTTCTCTGGAAATCTAGGCAAAAGGGATTACCAAACCAATCGCAAAACCGCAGAATATGTTTTATGGTACGGCAGTCAGTCTTCCCGAATGCTGTGTTGAGTGCATTGCGATTGATAGGGCACCAGACACGGCTTCCTAAGGATAAAGGATGCAACCTATTATGGTCTCCCAATATATACTTGACGGTACGTGGGAGCACAAGTTCGTCTGGCACTTGCCATCTCAGAGTGGAGGAATCACCCAACCAACAATGAAAACAACAGTTACTAGGTTTTATGACACCAGAATACGTCTCTAGCCTAGACTTCTAGATGGTGTGCATTAGATTCCAAAGAATTTTTAGATTCATTAAATTTATTTTATAGTTGATCTTGTTTAAAAATTTTCCTTTCAAGTTCACCGCGTGATGTGTATAAAATTCCTAAAATTCAGTCTAAGATGATAAACAATGGTTTAATCTTCTTTTGGCAATGAAAATCCTAGCTACTAAGGAAATAAAGTTGAGAGTCTTTCAACAAAGAGCGCAGAGCACACACTAAATGCACTGTACTAAATCAAACCAAGCAGTCTAAATGAAAATGCACATGCATGTATTTGTTTTCAGCCTTCCTAATGTATGAATAATGATAAGAAAGCTAAGTGCAAATGTGAATTATTTTCAAAGCGACAATACTTAACAAATTTCATTTCAAAATGAAGTGAAGATAAGGGTGACACTTTGCGATTTCGAAATGAAAACTATTTTTCAACACCTTAAAAACCACTAATTCAAATCATATACAAGAGTAACAGTATAATAGACTATCAAGAACAATGGGATTCTCTTCTATAACTGAAAACAACACTTACGACACTTTCAGATTAAGAAACGACAGTTCGACTACGCTACTTATTTGCAAAAGAGAACTGCAAATGGTGCACAATACATAAAAACACTTACAGTTCTTTACACAATAGAGGCGGAATGATGGAAGAGAAGGGGGTTTTCATAGAGATATACTAACCATAGACAGAAAAACTCCTTAATAGAACTGAAAATAGTGAAGGAAAAACCAAGTCTGAAGGTAAAATTAACCTTCCCTGACCATCGCACCTATCACATAGGGAAATTAGTATGCAGTGCACCTACTAAACATGGGAAGTGCGACGCATACAGACTACCTTGAAGGGAGGGTGCAATGGTACTAGTGCGAGACTTTTAACCAGTTCTTCCTCACAATTTGCAATTCAGTTCAGGGATTTAGGCCAGTAAGTGATGTTCACTAAATATAAATTACAGGGGTTGATCTAAGGAGGTTACTAGAGCCACCACTTAGGGAAATAAGAACATTTGTAGATCGATTGTTTAATTCATAAACAAAACCCGGAGATAGACTAAAGCAGCATTGATCTACTTTGCATTTGTTTAACAAATGTAGTTCGAAGGCTAGGTGGCTTGACTTCAGACTGTGTCTCTAAGTTTATAAAATAAATAAAGATAGACTAACAAACAATATATTCACTCCCCAGCGAAGTTTCCATTTTGTTACCGGGAATAGTGTCCACTCGGAGCTGTTATTCCCACTAAGACTGGTAGCTATCTTAGAAACAAACAAGTAAAGACTACTTTCGCTTTCCTTTATGAAAATAGACAAGAGTGGAACAAAGGACACCAACCTTAGTCTTGCGCTTGGTTTCCTTGCTTGATTCCTCTCCTTCATGATAGATCTTTGCCGCTTCTTCTTCGCCTGCCCAACTTCAAAGAGCACCTATGCAATCAAAGCAGCATACTACTATCGAAGAACGAAGATCGATATTCATAAATAACACATGACCAGATGTGTGTTAACCATACAAATGCATATATAATCAAACATACAAGAATATGGAGGAAAACTTGAATAGCTTTATTAATATCAAGAAAAGAAAGAGGATTACAGCCAATTGTTCTGACCCAACATCATCCTCCAGCAAGAAAGCCCTTCTTCACCTCAAGTAAAGCTTAGATCACCCAACACTATGAAGTTTCACCAGAAAACCAACAGCACTTCTCTACAAGATACAAGATTCCAGCCTCTGTATCTCTGTGATGAGGGATCCATATATAGATGACTAGGGGGTGAGTCATCTTCTGGGGTCTTGATTAATGTCCTATCTCTGATATTTCTTGATTCCACTTGGAGACTGATGATCTCTTACTCATCCTTGGGCAAAAACAGAGAGGCAAGTGTCAGAGAGGAAGCTTCTGGAAGATTCCATGATCTTCCACCTCGCAAACTATCTTTGCCATTTGTCCATTTTCACCCATCGCATCCTACAAAGGGGCCATTCAGTATGCATTGCACCCTTTACACTGGGAAGGTGATATGCATCGCACCCTCTGCACTGGGTGTTATGTATGGTCCAGTTTTGACCATTTCTAAGCAGTTTTTAGTGGAGAACTCCTGGGAGATGATGTAATCAGTTGAGCTTGTTCCTTTAGGCAGTGAAGCAACACTTTTAGGGACTTACAAGCCCTCAGTTTATGGAAATTTATGATTTGGGTTGAGTGCCCAAAAATGTCTATAACACCTCTATGTGGCTCACAATTTCTCCAGTTATGGTAGATTTTCTTAAAGTTGGTTTGTTTGGTTGCATCTATACTTTGTTATGTTTATCCTTCGTCCCTATGAAGTGGAGCTTGTGTCTGGTAGTGTCCAATTTTTCATTGTTAGTTTTTCTCAATCCTTTAAATGTTGAATTTCCCCTTTCCCTTGGTGAGAGTTTTGAGTGTGTTCTTGTCCTTTTTTTGCGTCAGTTACTCTGCCTCTTAAGATAATGGGAATTTTATTGTGGTATGCCTTTGTGTTGTGGGGAATTTGATAATTTGTTGGGGTATGCTCCTCCTGTGTCGAAAATGGGTGATGACTTGCTAATCTTTTAGTCAAGGTTACAAGTTTCATTTTTTCGTCCTTTATCTTGTTTTGTTGGTAGAGTGTCACTTAGTGGTTGTCCAATTTGTTCTTTTGTAACTTTGTTCATGCCTCCTCTTCATAGAATGATAAGTAGAATGGGAGGCTTCAGTATTGTTGGGCATAAACATATATTTCGTTTTGGGAATAGCCATATATGACATTACATGAAGGTTTTACTAAAGTTTCATCTCAAAGATGGACTACTTGTGGTTAGACGGCTCATTTGCTAAAGAAACTTGAAGATAATAATGTGTTTGTAGCCTTAAATAGTACCGAGGAAGATTTTTCCTTACCAAATGATAAATTTATGTTGGAGACAAATAAAGAACCTTTGGGGGATAAATACATTCTAAAAAATAAATTATCAGTTAACAAACGAAGTTTGATAGTTTCTTTTAAGATTTTCTAGGAATTGTTGAAGTTATGCCGTTAATTCATCATAACTTGGAGACACTTGGTGAGGAGGAACAAAACCTCGTGAACATTTTGAATGAATGTACTTTGATGGATTTAGCGAAATTTCCTATGGGCCAAAGGCAGTTGTATGCATAGGCCTACCTATGATGGAAGAATAAATATATTCAAGGTCAAGTTGATGCTACTATAGCTCGACTATCACAAAACTTGAGGGATAAGGGTAAAGAGGTGGTGGGTAAAGACGTCAAGAAGAAAGGTAAAAGAATAGAGCGCGATTTGATTTAGTCTACTAGAGAAGAATTAATAAATTCAGGATAGGTAAAAGAGATCTGGACATTCTTTTCACCCTCTCAACAATTATAACTATGAAAATTGTTTCATGGAATATTAGGGGTATAAACAGTAAAGGGAAATAATGACACCTATTGGAGTGGATCAAGATTGAAAAATATGCCTTTGTAATTTTACAAGACACCAAGTTTTCCATGTCAAAATTGTGTGATATTGTTGCAAATTTCTAGGGAGGTTGTGAAATTATGGCTATCGATGCTCGAGGAAGTGCGAGAGGTTTAGCTATTTTGTGGAATGCAATGGAGGTTATATTTCAAGATTGGATGGTTAGTCCTAGTGTTTTGACTAGTAAATTTCAATATCTTGGCTCTAAGGAAGTAGTATGCTATTCTGTAGTGTATCGTCCTTATACAGCTAGGCAGAAGCTTGTTTTTTTGGAGAATATTTAGGTACATAGAAATATTTCTCATGACTCATTATGGATTATAGGGGGGTTTTAACCTTATTTGGCCACTTGATGAGAAGAAGGGAGGGTTACTTAGACTGGATATGGAATCAAATTATTTTGCGAAGTTTATTAAGCATTTGAAGTTGGTGGACGTGTCAACCACTAATGATTTATTTACTTGGAATAATCTAAAGGGAGATAAACATCATGTCACCAATCATTTTCATATTTTTTTGGTGTCTACATTAGTATTAGATAAGGATATATTAATTAAAGCTACCATTGTCCCTTGTCTCGGTTGGGAGGATTGTCTCATTTGTTTGGAGATTGACCTTAAGGAAGATCCACATAATCAACCTTTCCATTTTGAGAGTTTTTAGTTGCAGGCACTTGAGGTTTTAGAGAAGGCTAAAGTAAGGTGGGAGACAATTGTGGTATGAGGTCAGAACAACATGCATAATTTTAAGCTTAATCTTAAAGCCCTGAAAGCATGGATCTGGTTATGGAACAAGATTGAATTTCGAAATATATTGGAAGACAAACAAGAGTTTCAATCTTAGATGCACGAGATTCAACAATGCATTATTGTTGAAGGGCATAATTTTGAATTGGTAGTAGAGGAGGGGATGACATTAAACAAGCTAAAGATGAGATGAAAATAGCAAGAAACCTTGTGGAGGAAAAAATATCATATTTAGTGGTTCAACGATGGTGAAAATAACTCAATTTTCTTTTCATAAATATATGGTTCAACATCGACATACTAATTGCACTTTTTCATTGACTAGTAGTGATGGGAAGAGAGAGTTGCATCATTAGGATATTGAGGAGGAACTGATCACTTTTTATAAGGCGTTCTAAAAAATATTTTTTATAATTGTAAGCCTATTATCAATAAATTACTACTTGCATCCCTAAACTTGTTGGTAAGAAGTAGAATTCCAATTTAATGTGACCAATCTCCTTCCAAGAAGCAGAGGAAGTGGTTTTGGAAATGCCTCGAAATAAATCACCTATCTAAGATGGATTTACTTTAGATTTTTTTAGGGTGGGTTAATGCTTTTCGGGCCACGCGATTCATGATATTATTGAGGAATCTCAAAAATGGTAGTGTATGTGGAATGGGTTGAATGTTAAATTTTTTACCCTTGTCTCTAAGGCTAGACAGTCGGATGATCCTAATGGTTTCATACCAATTTAATTCTGCAACATCATCTATAAGATAATTTCCACTATTATTGTTAATTGGCTTAAGCCTTTTATGAAACTTTTTATTTCTCCAGAACAAAGAACTTTTGTAGAGGGATGATAGATATCAAATGGAATTTTTGTTGCGCAAGAGATTATTCACTGTGTGAAAAATATTAAGTAATCTGGAATGACAGTTAATTTTATTTATTGAAGGATTATGATAGGGTCATCTGGGATTATTTATCATAGGTCTTAGATGCTTTTTTTTTCTCATGGAAGTGGATATCTCAGGTGTGATCTCTTATCTCGACTCCCTTTTCCTCTATCTTAGTAGATCTCCATCTGGTACCTTTAATTTATCTCGTGGGCTAAGGCAGGGGGGATCCCCTACCCCTTTTTTATTCATCTTAGCTATGAAAGGACTTGTTAGGGCTCCAAGAAACACTCCTAGGTTGTAGCTTGAAGATGTCTGGTAACATATAATCTTCAATATGGTTCTAGAAACCTATTGGGATGGGTGATGGTTTGGTTCAAGCTAGATAACAACTTCTACTTTGTCTTCACTCCAAACATGCCTGAATGCCCTCAGACTATGAGGCTTTAGACCACCAATGTTCAACAATTTTGGAGTTAATTGAATAGACGAAGAATACTAACCACACTAGCAGATGCATACAGAATGGAAGATGGCCAGCTGCAACTAGTAAAGAAACTTGCAAATCTAATCTATCAATGTAGAGATAAGATGATAGTTATCTTGCATTAGATACAGAAGAAACTTGAGTGACCTACTCACTGATACATTCAATTGTCTAATCCAGAGATAAGATGACAGTTATCTAGCATTAGACATAGAAGAAATCATGAATGCAACACTTCAAGAACAAACTTAGAACATAGGAGAAATGGGCATTGAGCAATTAACAACAAAAGAATCTTGCATTGCTAAAAATGAAGATGAGACGCTTCAAGTTACAAAATATCTACAGTCTCCAAAAGTTGAACCAAAACACAATTTCCAACCTTGATTACATCTTCCTTCCGACTATTTATAATCTATCATTACAATGGCCCTTAGTTGTTTAGGGATGGAGGGGTCTTAATTAACCACCAACTACCATTAACTATCTAATAGCGTCTTTGAATGTAGTTGCTTTCTCCACTACAAAAACCTGATGAATTCTGGTACCGTGTTGTCCTCCAGGTGGTTGAATTGATCATGGGAGTGGAGTTCCATGACTGTTTAATTCGATTTATGAGTTGTGTTGTGTCCTTTTCTCCTCTGTCCATGCTCTTCTTTTAATTTAGTTTCATGGTCAGACAGTCGCCAGACTTACATAGTCAACCATCTTCTTCTTCACGTAACAGACAGGACGTGGGGCATGAAGTGCATGGGCAGATGAACGGTTGTGAGTGATCGTGAATGGTAGTCGTCGGATCAAGGGAGATGTGTGGTGTGGATCACTTTTTGGAGGCTATCAGTAGTGGTGGGAGCGGAACATGTCCAGGCTATTATATCTTTTGGCAGGCGATCGAACGGTTATTAGGCGGCGGAGATACGTGGATGGTAACACGTGGGGTGGTTTATTTTAAGTGGAAACAGTTTTTATCAAGTGAGTATCGGGTGGTAAGTGGAAAATGTCAGAACTCACCCGATGCCATTCAATGGATGACACGTAGTAGAGGAGAAAGAGAAAAACCACCCTCATCGGGTAGGTACTTCTCGTACTTGTTGTCCGAACGATCGGGCATGATGCATTGATCGGGAGGAATGTGGATCGTCATATCGGCAGGAAAATATCAACAGCAGAGGGAGCTGGAATATCGAGGCACCCTCAGGAGCTGTGTTGATAGCACGTATGGTGAATGGGTAAGGTTTTATGGGGGTTTTTGGCTAATTCACTTGGGGCTAAGGTTAAAGATGGTTTTGTCGGGGTATGAAGGTTAATTTAGGAAATGGGGCGGGTAGAGTGTGAGCGGGGTAAAAGAAGAAGGGGAATGATGGCCCATGTGGAACCCCTTTAAGAACAACAAAGCAAACCAAGCTTTTCGTTCATCCTTCAAAAGAAAATCAGCACTGCATCTCAGGGCTAACAATGGCTCCTTCTGGGGATGAAATCATCCCTATGAGGTTTCAAGAATAGTAGACCACTGCCTTTTACATAAGAAACATTATCAGAAATATTACCTATTATTCCATTAGGCACAAAGTCTATCTAAGCCTACACTAAAACTTTGAAAAATAACATATTTACAATACTGAGGCGTTGAAGCCTTAAACAAAATAAACTTTCAAAAACAGTTTCTCCCTCCAAACTTTGCTGCATGAAATTATTCCTTCCCTGGACCTGAGAGATGAGAAATGGCCCTGCCCATAAAGGATCAAATTTACCATTATTACCTTTCTTTTTCTTCAATGCATCCCATTTGAGGACCTAGTCACCAACTTGAAGATTGTCCATCTTTGCCTTTCTGTCAAAAGCTTCCTTGATTTTTCTTTGATGTATTGTAGACTTCTCAATCAGTTGATCTCTGATCTGATGAACTTCAGCCAAGTCACTCATCCTCCCTGCCATGTTACTTTCCTTGTTCTACTCTTCTTGCAAGAATTTGGCCACAAGGAGGATCAATTGGATTGGGAAAACAACCTTAGTGCCATATACCAACTTGAATGGAGAATTCCCTGTGGACTTCTTGGTGGTGACCCTGTCAGCCCATAATGCAAACTTTGGTTTGGAATCCCAGCTCCACTTGTTGTCTTCTAGCAACTTTTTGATTATCCTTACTAGGCTTTTAATGGATCATTCTGTTAGGCCATTATCTTGAGGATAATATGAGGTGGAATGCACTAGTTTAATGCCCATTGAGTCACACATGTCCACCAACTCTTTAACCCTGAAAGTCGTTGCATTGTCTGTAACCAATTTGTTTGGGTAGCCAAACTTGGTCAAAATGTTTTCTGTCAAGAATTTCATGACAACCTGGTGATCAACTTTCTTAGTGGGGATGGCCTCGATACATTTGGTAAAATAATCAGTGGCTACTAAAATCCATCTATGCTAGACACTTGAATGGGGATTAATCTCCCCTATGAAATCCAAACCCCACTACTGGAAAGGGTCGCTGGTATGTATTGGCTTCAGGGGCAAAGATCTCAATTGTTGCCTTCCTGCAAACCTCTGGCACTTGTCACAAGATTTCACAAATGAAAACACATTCTAGAATAAAGTGGGCCAATAATACCTAGCCCTTAGGATCTTGTGTGTTGTGGTTTTCCAATAATGATGTCCTCCACGGATGCTAGAATGGAACTAGTGCATGACTTCCATAGATTGCTCTTTGTATAGACACCTTAGAGGATTTTGGATGGGTCCCTCCAATAAAGCAGGTTCTTATTGATGTAAAACTTGGTTGCTTTGAGCCTAATGGTCTTGGCATGGCTTGAACTAAGGCCCAGAGGAACTTCTAGCTGCAACAAGAAGTGAACTATTCTAGAATACCATTTGCAAGAAGCCAGATTTTCAGCCAAAGACTGGTTGTTCCCTCATTCCACTATTGCTTCCCCCTATCCATCCAACATATAAATTTGTACCCATGCAATTTATGTCTAGCATTTTGCAATTTTCTTCAGCCATCAGCTGAGCAAGGCCTTGGCCTTTGACAAGCTATGTTGAACTCAATAAGCTTTGCAATCCATTTAGCCCTTCTTCCATCAACATATGACTGTGTTAGGACATCCTTTACTAATGTAGAGGGTACATAGACCTTGGAGTGCAGAATGTAGATTCATAATGCCTTTAAAGACTTAATAAGATCATAAGCATGTTTTTCAATAATGTCGTATCTTAATTCAGCATCCCTGTAAGTTTTTCTGAAAAAGGCCACTGGGTGCTTTGTACCTTCACCATCATTCTGCAACAAGACTGTTGTAAGGGTGTCACAATAAGCAAAAGAGAAGATATAGTACTCCTTGTTATAGTCCGGGCTGATTAGAGTGGGGGCTTCCATAATAGCTCTTTTGATGGCTTCCAAAGATTTTATTGTTGCATCAATCCATTTAATCTCTAATCCCTTTTTCAGCATGGAGGTCATATGTTTCACTAGTTCTGCAAAATTAGGAATAAACCTCCTCACAAAGTTGATCTTGCCCAAAAAGGATTGAATTTCCTTTTTTGACCTTGGGATGGACAATGTCTATATTTCTTTAACTCTTTCTGGATCAATCTTGACACCTGTAGCAGAAACAACGTGTCCTAAAAGCTTGCCTTCTTATAAAGTGAATTGTGACTTCTTAAGATTTACTGAAATCCCAAGCCTTCTGCACTTCAAAAACACTTTCTTCAAATGCTGCAAATGATCCTGATGACTGTTGGAGTAAATTGTTCTATCATCCAAGTAAACTAGGACAAACTTGTCCTTCTCTCCTACAAAAGCTATATCCATGGCCCTTTGAAAGGTGGCCGCAGTATTCATCAGTCCAAAGGGCATCCCGGAGTACATAAAAGTGCCCCAAGGAGTGGTGAAGGTAGTCTTTTCTTGGTCCTCTGGATGTACAACAACTTGGTTGTACCCTGAAAATCCATCCAAGAAAGACATGACTCTAGCCCCTGAAACCTTTTGCAGCAAATGTTCCATCTTGGGTAGGGAATAGTTGTAATTCTTAGAGCATTTGTTTAGGTTCCTGAAGTCAACACACAACCTAATTTCCCCACTTTTCTTCCTCACGACTACCAGGTTGGCTACCCACTTCGAGTACCTCAGGGGAACTATGATCTTGGTAGCCAACAATTTCTTAATTTCCTTTTCAATCAAAGGGAGTAGCAGAGGGTTTATTGGTCTTAGCTTCTACTCGAAAGGGATGGTGTCTTTCTCCAGTGGGATCTTATGCTAAATGATGTTTTCTCATAAGTCTTAAGGTCACTGTATTCCTAGGCAAATACATTAGCAAATTGCTTCATTAGGGTGCAGTATTCAAATCTTTGGGTAGTAGACTAGTGGGTGGACAGATTTATATACTTTGGATGATCTAGGCTCCCTATGTTCTGCCTATGGACTGCAGACTTATTTTCATTTTGGGTAGTCGTATAGGGTACATCATTAATGTCAAACAGCTTCTCTAGAGGCACCAACCCTTTAGGTATATGGTTACTAGGAAATTGTACAATGTTGTCTTGGCCAATTTTGTTTCTTAGCTAAGACTAGTGACATTCCTCCATGGCTTCATTATCTTGATCAATTTTCATTTTAGAGAATTCATCAATGACTTCCAGAAACCTATTGACTTCATCATCATCTGCAAAAACTTTCCAATATTTGACATTATTGGGCAGGGATGGTCTATACTTGGCTTGAACTTCATAAGCCAATTTTGGGGGCATGGGAGGGATGAACATGCTAGCAAACATAGCGAGAGAATCAGCAAGCTAATTTTTTACTCTAGGAATATACGAGATACAAAAGCTACTAAAATAATCTTTTAGCCTCCATACCTCATCTCTGTATGCTTTCAGCCTCGGGTGCTTTGCTTGGAATGTTTTTTTTACTTGTTGAATGATGAGATCGGCATCTCCAAACACCTTTATGTCTCTGATTCCCATTTTTTTAGTAGCATTTAAGCCCAATATCAAAGCCTCATACTCTGCTATATTGTTGGTGACCTAAAAATTCAGCTTAAAGGACAAATGTATGCATTCCTATGTTGGGGATACCATCACTACACCTGCTCCTGTAGTTTCCCTAGAGCGAGTTCCATTAAAGAACATATCCCAAATCTGTGGCCCTTCCTTCTCCATGACCTGACATACTAATTTCTTGAGCTACAATGAGGCCAGTTTGGATTCTTCAATTTGGAGAATACATGCTCCAAAATCAGTGTCCACAGCATAAATGGGATGATTAGTGGGATTATTTTCATCACTGATGATATATGCCAACTGGGCTTCCCTGTATAACCTTCTGCTTTATTCTCCCCCAAAAACTAGGATAGTGGCATAGGACAAGTCATTTTGCAATGTCCCACCCAACCTCTTAATCCATCCTCTGGAAAGTACCATGCCAAACTTAGGAGGGACATCTGCTACTACAATATCCATCATCATTCTCTTCATGGGCAGCTGAGATAAGGTAATGGCCAAGTCTTTGATCAACCCTAGACATTTCACTTTTCTGGAATCGAAAGAGAACAATACATGATAAGGTCTAGTGATATCAAAGCCTAACTCATCCATGACAGCCTTGGGCATTAGATTATGACTGGTTCCTATGTCCAGTAGGAAATTGTGAAGGATTTTGTCATGAATGGTCAAGGAGACATAAAATTATGGGGAATTGTCATCAGCAGGTTCAACCATGGTACTAAGAACAACTAGAGGTCTATTATCTTGTAAATTGACACAATCATTTGATGCTTGTGTGGATTTGAGCTTAAGGGCATCAAGGAGGGGTTTCTTAAAGGCCTCATTCTTTACTAGTTCTATCAGAGGTACAGATATTTTCAACTTCTGGACTTCTAATTCAAAACTGAAAGGGGAAGGGGACTTGTCAAGACCTCTTACCTCTTGAGCTGGTGCTTTGAGGATATTGGGATCAGCTTCTAGTCTCTTCTTCTTGCTAATGTGCTACTCTGTGGGGATAGCATCTCTTTGGACAGGACTTTCTTTGCCATTACTCATCCTTGACCTCAGGTTATATCTCTATTGATCTTCAGTTTATAGAACAACTTCTCTGTCCCACCCTTGTCTGGGTTGGTCCTTGATTAATGACTCTTCATAGGTAGCTAATGCCAAAAGGAAAGCACTGCCTTCGTCTTCCATGCAGTGGATCTCATCCTCCTCATCGAACTACTCCTCCTCCATGACTGCATTCTAGAAAGGAGACTTCACCTTCTATTCTTCATTGGCCTCTTTACCCCTTTGCATGATCTGCAATTGTTCATTTGCTTTCCTATATGGATTTAGGATTCCAAGAGAAAATTCATTAGGACCCCTTCCTTTCCCCGAATACTACTCAACCTTCAGCTTGGAGATTTCAGAGGCCAATGACTCTATCATCTTGGTTAGTTTATCTATCTTGGGGTCTGAAGATGAAGAGGATTCACCTCTCTGTCTCCTTCGATCAACATGTCCTTTGAGTTTTTCTGCAGCAATGATATTAGATTGTACCTCTAAGGCTACATCCCGCATCTCAGCTAGAGAAGCACATCTTCTTTCTCTCAATAGAAGGTAGAAGTTAGAATCAAAGGAATTGTCATAGGTGAGCTTGGCAGAGGTGGGAGTAGGTTTCACTTCAGCTAGTATCTTGTTGTACATGCGGTTGAACCTTTTATTGAAATCGGACAATGACTCCCCATTTTCCCTTTTTAGGTTCCCAAACTCAGTATGAGAGTAGAGCAGATCTTTCTTATCACCCAATTCTTTAGGAACACATCATCTAAGGCCTCAATATCTATTATAGATCTTGGGGTCAATTCTCTGAATCATTTTCTTGCCTCTCCATTAGGGCTTTGGACAAAAACTCTCATCCACACATCATCTTCACTAATGTCTAGATTATCTGCATAGTTATAAAAGGACTCAAGCTGTTCTTTAGCTGAAATTCCTTCAGTCCCGGTGAACTTAGGCATGTACTTCTGATATTTGCCTACAAGCATGGCATTCAAAGGAGTAGGCATTACCAAGGGCCCATACGTAGCAGCTATGATTCTTTCCATTTTTGTGGGTGCTTGTGGGCCTATCATGACTGGAGTAGATGATAGAGTGGTAGTAGTATGAAAGGTAGGGAGTTGAGAAATGACTGATAGGGTTAAAGGAACATGATGGATAGGAGGGGAGGTTTCCTTTGGGCTGAAATCCAAAGGAGGACCTAAAGAATAAGGAGCTTTATGAATCTCTGAAAAGTTTCTTCACTGCTAGTGCTAAAGGCTATATTCTCAACATGTATGTGCTCTGTTACAAGCGTTTCTTGAAGAGATGCATAAGCTTGTTTAGGCTTACCTAATCTTGATCCTCCCTTTTGTGATGTCTTTATTTCCTTGATAATGTTCTCAGGGTCAGGTACTAGGTTAGCTGGTGATTTCTGAGGATTTCTTCGAATGTGCCTCACAAACTAAGCCAGAACTATGATGTGGAGTCGCCAAGAGTTTCGGCCTCTAGTAGAGTCACGAGATAGATGATTACAACCAAAACTGTACCCAGACATTGTCTATCATCAAAGTTGGATCTATGTCGTCTCCCACGGAAGCTGAGCTTCAATCTCCTCTCCCCGGCAACGGCGCCAATTATGTTAGGGCTCCAGGAAACTCTCCTAGGTTGTAGCTCGGAGATCCCTGGTAACATATAATATTCAATATGGTTCTAGGAACTTATTAGGATGGGTGATGGTTTGGTTCAAGCCAGGTAACCACTTCTACTCTATTTTCACTCCTGACATGCATGAACACCCTCAGACCATAAGTCTTTAGACTACCAATGCTCAACAATTTTGGAATTAGGTGAATAGACGAAGAATACTAACCACACCAGCAGATGCATACAAAATGTAAGATGGCCAGCTACAACTAGTAAAGAAACTTACAAATCTAATCTATCAATGCAGAGATAAGATGACAGTTATCTTGCATTAGATACAGAACAAACCTAAATGACCTACTCACTGATACATTCAATTGTCTAATCCAGAGATAAGATGACAGTTATCTAGCATTAGATGTAGAATAAATCATGAATATAACACTTTAGGCACAAGCTTAGAACATAGGAGAAATGGACATTGAGCAATTAACAACAAAAGAAGCTTGCATTGCTAAAAATGAAGATGAGACGTTGCAAGTTACATAATATCTACAGTCTCCAAACGTTGAACCAAAACACAATTGCCAACCTTGATTACATCTTCCTTCTGGCTATTTATACTCTATCATTACAATGGCCCTTAGTCGTTTAGGGATGGAGGGGTCTTAATTGACCACCAACTACCATTAACTGTCTGATAGCGTCTTTGAATGTAGCTACTTTCTCCACTACGAAAACCTATTCAGTTCTGGTACCATGCTGTCCTCCACGTGGTTGAATTGATCATGGTAGTGGAGTTCCATCACTGTTTAATTCAGTTGTTGAGTCGTGTTGTGTCCTTTTCTCCTCCAGCCGTGCTCTTCTTTTAATTCAGTTTCATGGTCAAACTGTCGCCAGACTGACAGAGTCAGCCATCTTCTTCTTTGCGTAACAGGCAAGGCATGGTGTATGGAGTGCATGGGCAGATGAACGGTTGTGAGTGATTGTGAATGGTGGCCATCGAATCAAGGGAGATGTGTGGTGGGGATCGCCTTCTATAGGCTAGTAGTTGTGACAGGAGCAGAACATGTCTGGGCCATTGGATCTTCTGGCAGGCAGATCAGACAGTTACGGGTGGTGGAGATGCATGGATGGTAACATATGGGGTGGTTTAGTTTAAGTGGAAACAACTTTTATTGAGCAGGTATCGAGCGGTAAGTGGAAAATGTCAGAACTCGCATGATGCCATTCAATGGATGACATGCAGCAGTGAGGAAAGAGAAAAACCACCCTCATTGGGCGGGTGCTTCTAACGCTTGTTGTTCGCACGATATGGGCACTGACCGTTAGATCTGGCGGGGTTGATCTAATGGTGGAGAATGATTGGGCATGATTCATTGATCAAGAGGAATGTGGGCCGTTGGATCAACGGGAAAATATCAACAGTGGAGGGAGGTGGAATTACGAGGTGCCCTTTGGAGCTATGCTGATGACGCGTATGGTGAATGGGTAAGGTTTTATGAGGGTTTTTGGCTAATTCGCTTGGGGCTAAGGTTAAAGAGGGTTTTGTCGGGGTATGAAGGTTAATTTAGGAAATGGGATGGGTAGAGTGTGAGCGGGGTAAAAGAAGAATGGGAATGATGGCCCATGTGGGATCCCTTTAATAACAACAAAGTAGACTGAGCCTTTCCCTCATCCTTCAAAAAAAGATCAACACTGCATCTCAGGGCTAACAGGACTGAGATGATTGTTTTTGAATTCATGTTCTAGGGGGGCACTTAGGGGATTGTGGTTATTTGGTTCAAATATTTTTATATCACATCAGCAAATTTTAGATGATGTATTTATTTTTGGTCTACCAACCCTTAAAGAAAGGAAATAGATCTGCTCCCTTCTCTCAATTTTTATGGATGCCTCAGGTATGTTAGTTAAAATTGAGAAATCTCAAATTTCATTTTTTAATTGCAAGAATAATAGTTAGTTCCATTTGGCCTGGATGCTACAGTCTCAACGAGCCTCTCTCCCTTATAAATAGCTTGGTGTGCCATTAATTTTAAAGCCTAAGTGTTCTTTGTGTTGGAAAAATATTCTTATGAAGCTCTCAAATAAAACTACCAAATGGACTTTTTGAACACTAAATTTTGCAAGTAAATTAGTCATCATGAAGTCTATGCTTCAGTCCATACCATTTTATCAAATTTCAATTATTCCTACTCCTAAATCAATTTTGTAATCTTTCAGCTCGGAGGGAATTCCTTTGGCGGGGTGCTAATAAAGCTAAATGTTGGTCACTAGGGGTGTGGGATACTATGGTTTTTCCTAAATGGGTAAGAGGGCCAGGTTTGTGATCCAATAATGATTAGTGCAGCCTTTGGGAAAAAAATATTATGCTAGTGGTTGAGTGGTGGGTCAAAATTATGGAAGCAAATATGGTCGCAAAACTATGCCCCCTCATGTCATAGCATTAGAGCAATTTTGAGGTCTAAAATGGACCTAAAAACAAAAATGTACAACCAAAATCAACTTCATTAGAACCAATAGGATTCAAGATGATATTTGATGAGCCTCATCATTGAGTAATTATATGGGCCTTCATGCACCTCCTAGCTTAGTCAAACCAACTATTCTCACAACTTATTGCATACTTTTGATTATATTTTTCTTATGAGATGAGTTAGAGTTGGATATTTTGATTTGTGGTCTAATGTGCACATAATGTAGGGATAAAAGGTAAAAGCAAGGAACTATGGTAAAACACCTTGGTAAAAACTCGGATGGAACAAGGGAGAGGAATTACAGGACTTAGATCTTCCTCATTTACTGCCCATCCATTCGAATATCCCTCCATCAGTTGAAAGTACAAAGAGCCAAATGAGGAGTACTAAAAGACAGCCAAGCAAGTGAAAGTACAAGCAGCCTCCCTACTAGAAGGTAGCTGAGGTAGTGAAAGTGAAAGGACAAGTAATCATTAAGTTGGGAGTTGTACCTCCCTAATTTTAAAGGAAGTCATTGGAGACTTCAGATGTATAAATAGAGAGGCTTAAGACCTATTCTTTTTTAATTAGCTAGTCAGTCACCAATAGGTAGTGAGTCAATTAGCAAGTATTTAGACTTTTTATAGACTTGTAACAGTTTTGATATAATATAGTGTTCTTTGATAATGAAGATGAGTTTTGATTTGATTCAGCAATGAGTTAACTCAGAGGGCTGAAGCTCTTGGGTTAGGACCTGACCCCAAAGCTCCTCTTTATTGTATTTTTATTCTAGCGTAGATTCCTATTTTCTATCCATTTACTTAAGTAGTTCATTTCCATTATAGCAGTAGCATAGATGCATGATTTGATTATTCATTGTTTAAGTAGCTGCATTTTCATTACATTGGTTCAACATAGATTTATGGCTTTCCTATTCATGTACTTAAGTAGCTTGTTGTTTTCTATTCATTTGCTTGAATAGTTGCAGCCTCATTACATTAGTGCAGAACAGATTAGTTGTGTTTGAGTTTGTTCCATTTATGCTTTCATTCAATCAGTAGATTGGAAAAGAGAAGGTCCACAAGGTTTCTCACCAATGCCTCGGCCTTACCTCCTCCCTCTGGGACCATGACGTGAGGAAGAAACCCTGCAGTAACCCCAAAAACACAGGGTTTTGGTTTTCACAGAGGGTTTGTTGTTTAACACAATGACTGAGTTCATTTCATATTTCTCTATTCCTTTAATGGTCATATGCTTGTTCGCTCTCTTTCTATCATCAAACATCACTCAAATTCCCATGTCATTCTCCTTCAACATGAAATGACTGAGTGGAAGCTGTTAACTCACTATTCAACGGTTTTTACTCGTAGATCACCTTTCATAAGAAAACTCGACTAATCACTACCTAATTCACTTTTCGCACTGACTTTTTGCCCTTTAAATCTCCACCATCAATCTGCTTTATCAAATCTAATGGTTGTCATGCACCCTCTCACCAACCAGCTCAGTCAAACCTCTACCATTGATTTGCCTCACTAGATCTGGTGACCATCGTGCCATATCACATGGATTTCGGTCTGGCCGTTATCCACCCGAGGGCACATGAAAAGGGTGGTTTCCCCATGCTACATGTCAGCCGGGGAGGCTAATCATGTAAAATTTTGAGAAACCACTTACTGTTTTGAGGGCACACGATATACTGCTTACCACCCTCTAATCTCGCTACCCCATTTCTGCATGTTCCTTTAAGAGCTCCCATCTCCACTATTGATCTATCTCCTAATATGATAGCCATCACATCACCCAATCACTTTATCGCCTTAAACTCCCACTATCGATCTACCTTGTCTAATATGACAGTTGTCGCTTCACCTGATTGCCAACTAGCTTGGCCAATCTTCGTCGTCTATCGTGCGATTGATTCCACCCATCCATCTCTTGACTTCACCTCCTCAACATAATCTCAACGTCCATCCTGTTAGTTAATCTTATTCACCCATCTACCTATGTACCCTCTTGAGTCTGATCTCTGCCATTCATTCACCTTCCACCGACCTTATCCAACAGTTCTTATGCGATGTTTCTCCCTCACATCCTCTTTTCACCAATTTGACCTTCGACTGATTCTTCTGCTTAGACACAGACTTAGCCTAGTTTTCATTATTTACCCCTTAGTCTAGTTTTGATGCTTTTACTTTTGAAACTTAAATAGTTAGCATTAGATTACTGTTGGTTAGCAATTCTGCTTAATCTAGTTGTTTCCATGGTTAATTAGGTTATGGTGTGATTTAGGATTTCATGTTGTTTTCCTAATTTTTGAAGTAGAGTAGCTCTCCCTTAGAATAGATTTTCTCTCCTTCCATCAAAATCAAGCTTCTTCTGACCCTATGGAAGTCTGGCTTGGAACCCCTAAGGTCTCTTGCCAGATGAGCGGTGACAATAGACAGTATCTTCACTTCTACTTGTGTATATAGCACAGTCACCTCCAAGTTTGTATGAACCCTAGGCTGATAAGTAAAGCTGGTAGCCCTAGGAGCTGCAGCATTCTTGCTGCAATACCTAGGCTCATCACTTTTTGGCACCGTTGCCGGGGAGGTGTCAGAGTAGGATGTGAATTATTTTTTTCTTCTACTTCTAGTATTCAATTTTCTTCCATTAGTTTATTTCTGCAAAATTAATCTAGTTTCTTTATTTAATTTGTCATTTATCTACTTTCATTTCCATTCTACAAGTTAATCTAGTTTCCTTTCATTCAGCGATTTCAATTCAGCAAGTAGTTTCTTTTATGTCAGTTGTCTTTCATTCAACAATTTCCTTTCTGTAGAGTACTTTCCAGCTTTAAGGAAAATCTCACAAAAACCCAAAAAATTTCCTTTCATGCCTCGTAGGATTAGGGATAATTCAGGAAATTTTTTGTCAAATACCCCCACTGCATCCAACAATCAACCTTCTTTCTTCTTCACTGACAGTGAATTGGAAGCCCCTTTAGGTGAGAAACCTGACATGTTTGAGGAACCTATAAGGAAAGAAGAAGAGGAAGAACCCATTGCTATTGAACTAATGGCTGAACACTTAAATGACAAAGGAGATAGAGGGAGAATTGAGAGTGACTTCCGCATCAGGGAAACTAATGGGGACACTAAAATGAAGAACATAATCCCCTCTGCTTTACCTAATTTCCATGGCTTGACCATAGAGGACCCTGACACTTTCTTATTTGAGTTTTTTTTTGTCTACCGAACCTATGACTATACAGATGATGAGCAGAAGTTGAAATTGTTTCCATCCACCCTCGAGGAGGCAGTGTTGTGCTGGTTCATGCATTTACCTGGAGATAGCATAACAACTTGGGCTCAGATGCAGCAAGACTATAATAACAAATATAGGGACTACTATAGGTCAAAGGACACTAAAGATGAGATTTTTAGGATGACCATAGCCCAGGATGAATCCTTAGAAGACTATGAAGAAAGATTCCAGCTCAGTTACAAAATGGCCAGGTGCACACTTGACCCTGAGTCACTGAAGTTGGTCCGGCTTAGAGGAGTAAGGGAGGATATCCTAGATACCTTGCATTTGTTAGCATGAGGAGATATCTACCAACTACCCTACGAGGATATCAAGACTGTCTTTAGAAACCATTCTAGGACAACCACGAAAAAGGGTAGGAGTAGTCAACCTATGGCCAACATATCATCTTCCAAATCATCCATCAAGGATGAAATTGGAAATATGCTAGAGGACTTCAGAAGTGAGATGTTGCAAACCCTTGCCTTGCAATTAGACACCATGAACATCAAAAGAAAGAAAGAGGAAGTAAAGAGAGCCTTGGCCATATTTTGTCCTAAATGCACTAGGAGGCATCCTAGGAAAGAATGCCCAATAAATTGTATTGAGATGTGTTCAGTATGTGAAGAAAACCACTCCACGGAAAAGTACCCTTCTTTACCTAGACTCAAAGTTGTATATCAAGGAGCTTAAGGAGTCACTGAGCAGCTTTGCTACATCAACCAAAGGAGACCTCCTAGGCCTAGACCATATCAGCAAGGTATGCAAGGATCATCCCATGCATATTACAGACCCAACCACACCATAGATACACCTTCTTGGGGACCCCCTACTCATCCTTCCTAGTCTACACCCCCTCCTTGGTCCTATGCATCTCAGTATCATTCCCAACCAACCAGCCAGTGATTTCAACCTTACAATCAGCCACAACATCAGTGGAATACCCCACCTTCAGGGGTGGAGGCCCCAATTCAACAATGTTCCAACTCTATCGCCTCCATCACCTACCCAACCGTAACTCCTACACTCTACTCCACCTAGGCAACTCCAGATGCTTGCCCAGCCAAATAAAAACCCAAACAATAGGAAGGTTCAACAAACATATGGTGGAGAGACATCATACCCAGCTTATGATGTTGAAATCAAGGAGGTCAAACTAAGATCTGGGAGAATTCTCCTAGATAACCAACCTCCCTCTCCACATAAGGGGGTTGATGAAGAAAGAGAGGAAAGCAACCTTAAATAAAATCCACCCTTTCCTGAAATATTAGCCCAACCACACCAACCTACCCCAGAAGAAATTGAACTTCTAAGAGAATTGGAAAACCTATGTGTAAAGGTCCCCCTTCTCCAGGCAATCAAAGATGTTCTGATTTATAATAAATTGATTAAGGAGAAGTGCTTCAAGAATCCAAGGAGAATAAAAATTGATGCTCCTACCACTAATGTCATTGGGCAGTTATCTGACTTAATGCTAGGGTAGGCAATATGTCCAAAATACTTAAACCTTGGAAGCCCTGTCATTGATGTGCACATTAATGGAACCATTGTCCCACACACTCTGATTGATCTTGGGGCTGCCATTAATGTGATGACCAAGGACACCATGCTCAAGATTAACCTCCAAGGGTCATTAAGGAAGACCAAAACAGTGCTACAACTTGCAAACTATTCCACAGTCACCCCCGAGGGAATTGTGGAGGATGTGATGGTCTCCATTGATTCCTGGGAGTACCCAGCAGATTTCCTAGTTCTCCAGCCTAAGGCTAAGCTTACTGGTTACCCTCTCATCCTTGGGAGGCCATGGTTGGCCACAGATGATGCTTACCTTAGCTACAGAGCTGGGAATATGACCATTAAGAATGGGCATATGTCTAAACAATTAGTCCTATACCCTCCTGCTCAACCCTCCCTAGAACATGACTTACCTTTATGGTTGGGGGAGGAGGAAGAAGATGAGCTTTATTCTTCCCAACTTTATACTTTAGAAGCCATCATAGGAGGAGGACAACAAGATGAGGATGATTTAATTAAACACGTGCTCCAAAGTCCAACTCCTAGTTTGTTAGCACTGGAAGAAGAAGTGGAGGAAACACTGAACAATCGTAAAATTGACTTATGCTTGGCCAATTCCAACCCAAACCGAGTCAAAACCATAGAATTTGTCCCAAAGAAAACCTTGAAGATTAATCCACCTTTTTCTACTTTAGAAGAGGAACAATTATGCAACTTTTTGACCAAGAACCTAGAAGCCTTCACTTGGATCTAAAAGGAAATGAAGGGAGTGTACCCCTCAATGTGTACTCACCACATATACATCAAGGAAGGTAGCAAGCTAGTCAGGAAACCATAAAGGAGAATGAATCCAGCCCTTAAGGACATAGTCAAAGAAGAACTGCAAAAACTGTTAGATGCAAGGTTCATTTACCCTATCTCTAATAGTGAGTGGCCCTCTCCTTTAGTATTAGTTCCCAAGAAAAATGGGAAGTGGAGGATTTTTGTTGATTATAGGGAGCTGAGAAAAGCCACAAAGAAGGATCATTTTCCCTTACGCTTCATTGACCAAGTGCTAGATGGCGTGGAAGGGAAGAAGTTATTTTCATTCCTAGATGGATTCAGTGGGTACAACCAAATCCAAATCTGCCCAGAAGACCAGGATAAAACCACATTCACCTATCCTTGGGGTACTTTCTCCTATAGGGTCCTTCCTTTTGGCTTATGCAATGCTGTTGCCACTTTCCAGAGAGCAGTCCTAAGTATTTTTGATGAATTAGTTCATGGCACTGTGGAGATCTATATGGATTATTTTACACCTTATTGTTGTGATTTCCAAGAGGCCCTGACTAACCTAGGCAAAGTATTATGCAAATGCATTGAGATGAACCTGTCTCTTAGTCCAGAAAAATGTGAATTCCTAATGACTCAAGGGACTATGCTAGGTCACTCAATATCTTGGCAAGGACTGTGGATGGACCTAAAAAAGTAGCAACCATTCAAAGGGTATCGCCTCCACAAAAGCAGAGAGATGACAAGATTTTTCTAGGGATAGCTGGATATTACAGATGATTCATAAAAGACTTCAGCAAGTTGTCCTCTCCTTTGTTTGAATTATTGGCCAAAGATTCTGAATTTATATGGTCAAAGAACTATCAAGAGGCCTTGGACATTTTAAAGGGTAAGGTAACCACTACACCAATCCGTAGAGGCCCAAATTGGGCTCACATAAAGTCATAGGACCAGCCTTAGGTCAGGTAGAAGAGAAAATGCCTTATGCCATATATTTTACCAGTAAAAACCTATCAAAGGCTGAGCTAAACTATACTGTGACAGAAAAACAACTCCTGACTATTGTGCATTCATTGAACAAGTTTAGGCATTATTTTACAAGCTATCAGACATTTTTGCATACTGATCATGTTGCAATTAAGTATTTAATGAAAAAACCAGATGTAAATGCTAGAACCATAAGATGGTTACTTTTATTGCAGCAGTTTGATCTAACTATCATTGATAAGCCTTGTAAGGAAAATTTTGTTGCTAAATTTCTGTCTAGAATGAATCTACCTATAGGTGAAGAAGGAATGGTGGATGATCAGTTACCAGATGAGCATTTTTTTGCTATTTTAGTGCTCTCCCCATGGTTTTTTGATATAGAAAACTATCTAGTGTCAGCACAGTTCCCACTAAACTCGCCCTCCAGAGAAAAGAGAAAGATAACCAAGAAAAGTGCCCCCTTCACCAGGATTGGGGGCAATCTATTCAAACTTGGCCCAGATCAAATCTTGAGAAGATGTGTAAAGGAAGAGGAAGTCTTTGACATCCTTCTGACCTATCGTGGTGGGCCTTATGGAGGCCACTTTGCAGCAAAATGGACAGCGTTCAAGGTGTTGCATGCAGGCTATTATTGGCCTACCCTTCATCAGGGTGTGAAGAAGTATGTTCGTCAGTGTGATTAGTGTCAAAGGATGGGAAAGTCGACTCGAGGAGATGAAATGCCCCTACAACCTCAAGTGACTTTAGAGCCATTTGATAAGTGGGGCATGGACTTCATTGGGCCTATCAACCTTCCTTGAAAGCAAAAAAAGCACATCATTGTGTGCACTCATTATCTAACTAAGTGGGCTAAAACCAAAGAAATCAAGGCAACAACAGATGAAAAGGTGGTTGAGTTCCTAAGGGAGAATATATTCTACAAATTTGGGTACCCTAGAGAACTAGTCACAGACCAACGTAGCCAATTCACCTCCAGCATGATTGAAGAATTGCTCAAGCATCACAAGCTCAAGCATAAGACCTTTGCTCCTTATCATCCACAAGCTAATGGGCAAGTGGAGGTGACCAATAGAGCATTGGAGAACATCCTAACCAAGGTAGTGAATAACAGCAGAAAGGACTGGGCTGAGAGACTAGTTGAGGCCACTTGGGCCTATAATACAACATGGAAGACCACCACTGGGTTTACACCCTATGAGCTGGTCTATGGGAAAATGGCTTTGTGGTCCATTGAATTTGAATATAACACGTTGAGGATGGAAACCAAACTAGATTTAGATCTTAGCCATGCATAAAAAGAGAGATTGTTCCATTTGAATGGCTTGGATGAATTCAGAATGCACGCCCTCCTACATACAGAGATAGTTTAGCTTCAAGGAAGATATGGCATGACATACATATCAAGGAGAAGTTATTTCAAGAAAGAGACTGGGCATTATTATATGATTCAAGGTACAAATACTTCAAGGGAAAGCTAAGGACCAGATGGCTCAGACCATATGTGGTGGAAAGATTCCATGACAATGATTCAGTGCGAATCATAACTATAGATGAAGAAGCCATTCCATTACTAGTTAATGGACACAGATTGAAATGTAAAAGAGGCCTTTATCTAAACAAGAGTTCATTAACAACATCAATAAGACATTGATGATGGTGGAGTAAGTTTCAGCTCCTCCCTCATCAGCTCACTAAAAAAAGAAAGAAAACAGAATAAGAATTTAGGTGAAAACCTCCATGAGGCGCCTGAGTCCCATATTTGGGTTGAAAACCTCCATGAGGAGGCCCAAGGATGATAAAAATGGAAATAAAAAGAAGATTTCTAGGTGAAAACCTTCTTTGAGGCGCCCAGGGCAAATATCTAGGGTGAAACCTCTCTAAGGTAGCCTAGGTGTTTTTAAAAAAAAAGAAATAATAATATAATAAGGGAAAAAGAAAAAAACATAATTGTTATTTGCAGCAGGATGAGAAAGACAATCGGGGAGAAAAGAGAAGATCCAAAGGGGCCCCTACCTCACATATGTTCATCTCCTCCACTCCTTACCATGCGTCCCTCCATAAAATCCATTGTTTTTCACTTCATTGCTCCAATTCAGGTGAAAATTGTGTTTTCTACAGGGACCCCTCACCTCATCCACTACCATCATCCCTACCTTCACACACACTCCTACTCCCTCTATTCATCCAGTAGAATCAAGTCTACAGTCACAGACACCATCCACAGATAGCAGAAGAGGAAGAAAGATGACCATACAGCAGCATCAGATCTGTTGTCAAGAAACCATCAGTAGACAGTAGAGGAGGAAGAAGAATGACCATCAACAACACCTCTGATCTTTGACAACTGCAGTGTGGCATTAAGGCCATATGTAAGTATCATTCTCACTCACTCATATGCATCATTTGATCAAAAGTTGTAAAGGTTAAGAGGTAGTTGGTTTTCAAGTAAAAAGGTAGTTTGTTTCCTCTAAAAGGTTGGTGCATGACATGCACAAAAAACTTTGTTTTCTCAAGATTTTGCTCATTTCCTCTTCAAGCCTCACAAGCAAGATGTACATCAATTATATCTCATGTAAGGGTAGATACAGTGTTATTTATGGCTACTATTTTAGAATTCTTAAAGAATTAATATTTGGGGTAGAAACACTAGCTCACCAAAGACTCAGCATACCCTATTTCTTGATGCAATCACTCGTGGACTCCAACAGTAAAGAAAAGACAGGAAATTCCCAACAGTTAGTTCACCATGGGTTGATAAGAACCCTCATTGAGGATGCACTCAAAAACCTGAAGATCCCTATAATATGGACAGTCTTTAATGACTTACCAGTAGAGGATGACATCAAAACCTTCATCTATGGTGTTAGTCCTTCTGTTAGTGAGGAGGAGACAAAACAAGAAAAAGCAGATATAGAGCTAGATTGGGATGAGATGGATAAAGAATAAACTGATAGAGAGGAACATGATTAAGAAGAACACAAAGGAACATGATGTTGAAATAGAAGAGGAAGAAGGCATTGAAACAAAAAAAAAGAGCAGCAAGAAACAAAAGAGCTAAGTGGCTTCAGGGAGAAAGAAGCAGTTGAACAATCAAATCCCATGGCCGTGCTCAGCACCCATAATCTAATTTCAAATGATTATCAGCTAACACTTAGATATCTTGTTGCCCAATGTCAAGAAAGTACACATTTTGAGGATATTTTTAGGCTGCTAAGAAATGATAATATACGTGCCTGCTAAAAGAGATGGCACACACTGCCACATAGCTTGAAGATCAGAAAATATCATCTGAAGAAGGAGAAAGGAAAAAAAATCTTCCATTAACAAGAAAAAGAGACCATAAGAGAAGCATGAGATGTCAGAAAGGCTACCAAAGCCACTAAGTTTCTCAAAGGATGAGCAACACTTTCAGTAGAGGGTTGATGATGAGCGTCATCATTGAGTAATTATATGGGCTTTAATTGGACTTAATGCACCTCCTAGCTTAGTCAAACCAACTATTCTCACAACTTATTGCATACTTTTGATTATATTTTTCTTATGAGATGAGTCAGAGTTGGATATTTTTCTTTGTGGTCTAATGTGCACATATTGTAGGGATAAAAGGTAAAATCAAGGAACTATGGTAAAATACCTTGGTAAAAATTCAGATGCAACAAGGGAGAGGAATTACAGTAGCTAAATACTCCTCATTTATTTCCCATTCCTTCGAATATCCCTCCATCAGCTAAAAGTAAAACAACCAAATGAGGAGTACTAAAAGACACCTAATCAAGTGAAAGTACAAGAAACCTCCCTACTAGAAGGTAATTGGGCTAGTGAAAGTGAAAGGGAAAGTTACCATTAAGTTGGGAGCTGTACCTCCCTAATTTTGAGGGAAGTCATTGGAGTCTTTAGATGTATAAATAGAGAGGGTTATGACCTCAATTTATTTAGCTAGCTAGTTAGTCACCAATAGTCAGTGAGTCAGTTAGCAAGTATTAGGACTTTTTACATACTTGTAATAGTGTTGATGGATAATGAATATGACTTTTGATTCGAGCCAGCACTAAGTTAACTCAAAGGGTTGAAGCTCTTGGGTTAGGGCCGGACCCTAGCAACCAAAGCTCCTCTTTATTGTATTCTTATTCTAGCTTAGATTCCTATGTTTTGTTCATTTACATAAGCAGTTCATTTCCATTACAGCAGTAGCATAGATGCATGATTTGATTGTTCATTTCCATTACCTGAGTAGCATAGCTACACGATTTGATTGTTCATTTGTCTAATTAAATGCATTTTCATTACAGTGGCTCAACATAGATTTATGGGTTTCTTGTTCATGTACTTAAGTAGCTTCCCGTTTTCTATTCATTTGCTTGAATAGTTGCAGTTTCATTACAGTAGTGCATAATAGATTAGTTGTGTTTCAGTTTGTACCATTTATGCTTTCATTCAGTTAGTAGGTTGTCAAAGAAAATGCCCACAAGGTTGCTCATAGGTGTCTCAACCTCACCTCCTCCCTCTATGACCATGACGTGAGGAAGAAACCCTGCAACAATTGCAAAAAAACAGGGTTTTGGTTTTCACAAAGGGTTTGTTGTTTAACACAGTCACTGTGTTCATTTCATATTACTATGTTCCTTTAATGGTCATCTACTTGTTCTCTCTCTTTCTGTCATTAGACCTCACTCACATTCCCATGTCATTCTCCTTTAGCATGAAATTCCTGAGCGGAAGTTGTTAACTCACCGTTCAATGGTTTTTACCCGTAGATTGCATTTCACAAGAAAAACTGACCAATCACTGCCCAATTCACTTTTCGCACTGATTGTTTTCCCTTTAAATCCCCATCATTGATCTGCCTTGTTAGATCCCATAGCTATCACGCACCCACTCACCAACCAACTCAGTCAAACCTCCACCATTGATATGCCTCGCCAGATTCGACAGCCATTGCCCCATATCGCATGGACTTCGGTCCGACCGTTATCCACCTGAGGGCATGTGAACTGGGTGGTTTTCCCCATGCTATGTGTCATCCGGGGAGGCTAATCATGTAAAATTTTGGGAAACCACTTATCGTTTTGAGGGCATGTGATATATTGCGTACTGCCCTCTAAACTCACTCCCCCATTTCCACACGTTCCTTTAAGCACTTCCATCTCCACCTTCAACCTGTCTCCTGATCTAACAGCCATCACATCACCCAATCACTTTATCACCTTAAACTCCCACCGTTGATCTACCTCATCTGATCTAACGATTGTCGCTTCACCCAATCTCCAACTGGCTTGGCTAATCTCCATCATCCATTAGCCGATTTATTTTTCCTATCCATCTCTTGACTTCACCTCTGTGACATAATCTCAATCGTCCATCCTGTTAGTTAACCTTATTTTCCTATCTACCTACGTACCCTCTTGCAATCCAATCTTCGTCATTCATTCTCCCTCCACCCACCTCATCCAACATTTCTTATGCACTATTGCTCCTTGATGTCCTCTTTTCACCAATTTGATCTCCGACTGCTTCTTCCGCTTAGACACAGACTTAGCCTAGTTTCCATTGTTTACCCCTTAGTCTAGTTTTCATGCTTTTACTTTTGCAACTTGGATAGTTAGCATTAGATTAGTTTTGGTTAGCAATTCTACTTAGTCTAGTTATTTCTGTGGTTAATTAGGTTATGTTGTGATTTAGGATTGCATGTTGTTTTCTTCATTTTTGCAGTAGAGTAGCTCTCCCTTAGAATAGATTTTCTCTCCTTCCATCAAAATCACGCTTCTTCCAACCCTATAGAAGTCTGGATTGGAACCCTTGGGGTCTCTTACCAGATGAGTAGTGACAACAAGTAGTACCTTTACTTCTACCTGTGTATATAGCATAGTCAGCTCCAAGTTTGTACAAACCCCAGGTTGATCAGTAAAGCTGGTAGCCCTGGGAGTTGCAACATTCTTGCTGCAATACCTAGGCTAATCAATATGTCAACCATGGGGAATGATTCACCATTTTTTGAGTAAAAAACTATAAAAAAAAAAACTACTTTTTTCAACTTATCTCGCTATGCTTTTACTCAAAGTTCATGGTAGAGCACTCATTGGATGCATAATTTGATTCCTCATCTAAGGAGTACTCATGTTATATACTTTCGATGGACCCTGCTACATGAAAAATGAGAAATACATAAAAAGACATGACTGCAATCACATTTTTTATGTATTTACTGTTTTTCGTGTAGTAGGGTCCATCGAAAATATGAAACATGGGTATTCCTCAAATAAATATTTAAATTCCACATCCAACGAGTCCTCCCACTCAAATTTGAGTAAAACCATAGGGAGATCAGATGAAAATACAAGTTGAAAAACTGGCTGTTTTTTCCTTCTAAAATATGATGATGTAATCTAACCTTATTTTATTATTTCCACTACTAATTCATAATATTCCTAAGGAGGCCCATTTTAGACCTCAAAATTACTCTAATGCAAAAAATATTGACAATGTGAATTAAGTGTGGATGGATCAAATCTATATGGAGATGGGCTCAGGAAAATCGATGGTTAGTGAGAAATCATGTTTTTTTGGAAATAAAAAATGGAGCTACATCCTTATTCTCGGAATGTGTGTGGCAAAATATGCCACAGATCAATGAAAAATAAGACTTCCATCTTTTGAATCTCTTTAAATCTAGTTTATGAGTAGTGATGATTCAAGATTATTGGCAAAGGGATCTTGATGATGAATCTTGGTGGAAGTGGAAATCTCAAGAAGATTGGCCACATGAACCAAATGATATGCCTTGGGAGGATTTTTAACAAGAACTACTAGAAAGACGAGTTCATCTTTCTGAGGATAATGATATTTTATGTTGGGTTAATCATCCTTTAGATAAGTTTTATGTTAAGGAAGCTTATTTTTTTACCACGTGACATGATAGTTTGGAGCGGGAAAGTATTTGGACTAAGATCTGGTCTAGGTTTCAATGGCATAAGGTGTTGACATTCTTATGGCTGATTGTAAGGCATAAGATCCTTACTTGGAATCAAAAAAGACAAAAAAAAAAGGTGTCGAGGAACCATCCTTTTGCATTCTTTGTTCAAATGTTCAACAAAACCATGGAGCATTTTCTTCACTCCCATATTTTTGCTAAGGAAGTGTGACCCCATCCTTCTCTCCACTTTTGGTATTGATAATCATATTTATGAAAGTTTAGTCAAGACGTTAGTGTAATGGAATTTTTCTACTTTTAAAAACCCTATTATTAATTGAGCTTAGATATTGGCTACAAGATTATTCCTCTAGAATCTGTGGAAAGAACAAAATGCTATAATTTTTCGAGAAAAGAAGCGACCAATATTGGTGCTTAAAGATGCGATTTTACAAAATATCAAGGAAACCATTCTTGCGGCTTCCTAGTTGGAGGATTATTGGAAAGATTATGTTGTCGAGGTTAGAATATTGAAATGACTCAATATATCAAAGAACATCTATATTATTTCTAATAAACCTCCTCAAGAGGTTCCCCTATATTCAAATATATATTTTTCACCTCCTCTTGTGGTTTTGTTAAATTGAGTTTTGATGGAGCTTTTAAAGGGAACCCAAGGGTAGTTGGATTTGGGGGTGTACTTCACAATTGGAAATTAGCCACACTAATAATTTTTGTATAGATTTGTGGTTCAAATAGAAATAAAATAACAGACTTTTGGCTTTAGAGAAAGGTCTCCACATAGAAATATGGGAAAGTTTTAAGTTATTACTAGTTCACAATAATTCACAACTTGCTATACAATGTATTAAACATATATTAAATTGGAAACCTCTTGGTAAAAATTTTAAGAGTTAGCAGTTGGAAAGTATCATTGATCATATCAGTGGTCTGATTGGTCAATTTGATTATGTAATAATTCTGCACTTCGGGAGATCAACCAACACAGCCATTGATTTTCTGGCGAACATGGGTTGTAAGTCTAGAGATTTAATATTGAATGAATGTTGGCCCTCTTCTGTGTATGATCCTTATACAGCTAGGGAGAAGATTGGTTTTTTTGGAGAATATTTAGGTACATAGAAATATTTCCCATGAATCATTATGGATTATAGGGGGTTTTTAACCTTATTTGACCAGTTGATGAGAAGAAGCGAGGGTTACCTAGACCATATATGGAATCAAATTATTTTGTGAAGTTTATTGAGCATTTAAAGTTGGTGGAGGTGACAACCATTAATGGTTTTTTTACTTCAAATAATCGAAAGGGAGATAAACATCAGGTTGTTAGTCATTTTGATCCCTTTTTGGTGTCTACATCAGTATTAGATAAGGATATATTAATTGAAGCTACCATCCTCCCTTGTCTCTATTGGGATCATTGTCTCATTTGTTTGGATGTTGACATGAAGGAAGCTCCACATAATCAACCATTTCATTTTGAGAGTTTTCGGTTGCAGGCACTTGAGTTTTAGAGAAGGCCAGAGTAAGGTTTGAGATAATTGTGGTACGAGGCAGGAATAACATGCTTAATTTTAAGCTTAATCTTAAAGCCCTGAAAGCATGGATCTGGTTATGGAAAAAGATTGAATTTCGAAATATATTGGAAGACAAACAATAGTTGGAATCTTATATGCACAAGATTCAACAATGCATGATTGTTGAAGGGCATACATTTGAATTGTTAGTAGAGGAGGGGATCATATTAAACAAGCTAGAGATGAGATTAAAATAGAAAGAAACCTTATGGAGGAAAAAAATATCATGTTCAGTGGTTGAACGATGGTGAAAATAACTCAACTTTTTTGTCATAAATATATATGGTTCAACATCAACATACTAATTGCACTTTTTCATTGACTAGTAGGGATGGGAAGAGACAGTTGCATCATTAGTATATTGAGGAGGAACTGATCACTTTTTTTAAGGCATTCTGACAAATACTTCTTATAATCGTCAGTCTACTATCAATAAGATTACTACTTGCATCCCTAAACTTGTTAGTAAGGAGAATAATTCCAATTTAATGTGACCAATCTCCTTCCAAGAAGCAGAGGAAGTGGTTTTGGAAATGCCTCGAAAAAAATTTCCTGGTCTAGATGGATTTACTTTAGAATTTTTTTTAGGGTTGGTTAAAGATTTTTGGGCCATGAGATTCATGATATTGTTGAGGAGTCTCAAAAATGGTAGTGTATGTGGAATGGGTTGAATGCTACATTTTTTACCCTTGTTTCTAAGGCTAGACAACTGACGATCCTAATAATTTCAGGCCAATTGCATTTTTTAACGTCATTTATAAAATAATTTGCACTATTACAGTTAATTGGTTTAAGCCTTTGATGAAACTTCTTATTTCTCCAGAACAAACAATTTTTGTGGAGGGACGATAGATATCAGAGGGAATTTTTTTTGTTCAAGAGATTATTCACTCTCTGAAAAATATCAAGTAATCTAGAATGATAGTTAATCTTATTTATTGAAAGATTATGATAGGGTCAGCTGGGATTATTTATCATAGGTCCTAGGTGCTTTTGATTTCTCATGGAAGTGGATATCTTAGGTGTGATCTCTTATCTTGACTCCCTTTTTCTCTATCTTTCTTAATAGATCTATATCTGGTACCTTTAATTTTTCTTGTGGGCTAAGGCAGGGGGATCCCCGATCCCCTTTCTTATTCATCTTAGCTATGGAAGGACTCGAACAATTGTTTTTGAATTCATGTTCTAGGAGAAGACTTCGAGGTTTATGGTTATTTGGTGCAAATATTTCTATAACACATCAAAAAATTTTAGATGATGTATTTCTTTTTGGTCTACCAACCCTTAAAGAAGTGAAACAAATCTACTCCCTTCTCTCAATTTTTATGGATGCCTCAGTTATGTTAGTTAAAAATGAGAAATCACAAATTTTATTTTTTAATTGCAAGGATAATAATTAGTGCCATTTGGCCTGGATGCTACAATCTCAAAGAGCCTCTCTCCCTTATAAATAGCTTGGTGTGCCATTAATTTTAAATCCTAACTGTTCTTTGTGTTGGCAAAATATTCTTATGAAACTCTTAAATAAAACTGCCAACTAGACATTTCCAGCACTAAATTTTGCAAGTAAATTAGTCCTCATGAAGTCTAAGCTTCAAGCCATACCATTTTATCAAATTTCAATTATTCCTACTCCTAAATCAATTTTGTAATATTTCATCTCGGAGGGAATTGCTTTTGCAGGGTCCAAATAAAGCTAAATGTTGGTCACTAGGGTGTGGGATACTATGGTTTTGCCTAAACGGGTACGAGGGCTGGGTTTGTGTGATCCAATAACGATTAGTGCAACCTTTGGTAAAAAATTATCGTGCCAGTGGTTGACTGTTGGGTCAACATTATGGAAGCAAATATGATCGCGAAAATATGTCCCCTCCTGTCATAGCAATAGAGAAATTTGGAGGTCTAAAATGGGCATAAAAACAAAATGTACAACCAAAATCAACTTCATAAGAAGCAACAAGATTCAAGGTGATATGTCAACCATGGGGGACGATTCACCATTTTTGGAGTAAAAAACTAAAAAAAAAAAAAAAAACTACCTTTTCAACTTATCTCCCTATGGTTTTACTCAATTTTCAAGCTAAAGCACTCATTGGATGCATAATTTAATTCTTCATCTAAGGAGTAGCCATGTTGGATACTTTTGATGGACCTTGCTACACGAATAATGAGAAATACACAAAAAATGTGACTACAATCACATTGTTTCATGTATTTGTTGTTTTTCATGTAGTAGGGTCCATCGAAAAAATGAAACATGGGTATTCCTTGGATAAGGAATTAAATTTCACATCCAAGGAGCCCTCCTACTCAAGATTTGAGTAAAACTGTAGAGAGATAAGATGAAAATACAAGTTGAAAAAATATTTTTTTCCTTTCTCCTTCTAAAATTTGATGATGCATAACCTTATTTTATTATTTCCACTATTATTTTATAATATTCCTCAGGAGGCCCATTTTATACCTCAAAATTACTCTAATGGAAAAAATATTGCAATGTGAATTGAGTGTGGATGGGTCAAATATATGCAGATGGGCTCAGGAAAATCGATAGTTAGTGAGAAATCATGCATTTTTGGAAATAAATAATGGAGCTACATCCTTATTCTGGGAATATGCATGGAAACATATGCCACGGATCAATGCAAAATAAGACTTCCATCTTTTGAATCTCTTTAAATATAGTTTATGAGCAGTGATCATTCAAGATTATTGGCAAAGGGAGCTTGATGATGAATCTTGGTGGAATTGGAAATCTCAAGAAGAATGGTCATATGAACCAAAGGATATGCCTTGGGAGGATTTTTAACCAGAGCTACTAGAAAGAAGAGTTCATTTTTCTCAAGATAATGATATTTTACGTTGGGGTAATTTTCCTTTAGATATGTTTTATGTTAAGGAAGCTTATCTTTTTACTACATGACATGATAGTTTGGAGCGGGAAGGTATTTGGACTAAGATCTGGTCTAGGTTTTAATGGCCTAAGGTGTCGACATTATTATGGCTGATTGCAACGCATAATATCCTTACTTGGTATCAAATAAGAAAAAAAAAGTGTGTCGAGGGACCATCCTTTTGCATTCTTTGTTCAAATGTTCAAGAAACCATGGAGCATTTTCTTCACTCCCATATTTTGCTAAGGAAGTGTGGCCAATCCTTCTCTCGAGTTTTGGTATTGATAATCATATTTTTGAAAATTTAGTCAAGATGTAATGTAATGGAATTTTTCTAATTTTAGAAACGCTATTGTTAATTGAGTTCAGATATTGGTTACATGATTAATCCTCTGGAATCTGTGGAAATAACAAAATGCTATAACTTTTTGGGATAAAAAGCGACCAACTTTGGTGCTTAAAGATGTGATTTTACAAAATATGAGGGAAACCATTCTTGTAGCGTCCTAGTTGGAGGATGATTGGAAAGAAATGTTGTCGAGGTGGGAATCTTGAAACGACTCAATATATCGAAGAACATGTGCATTATTTCTAATAAACCTCCTCAGGAGGTGCTCCTATCTTCAAATATATATTTTTCACCTCCCCCTTGTGGTTTTGTTAAATTTGGTCTTGATGGAGCTTCTAAAGGGAACCCAACAGTAGTTGGATTTGTGGGTGTACTTCATGATTTGAAATTAGCTACACTGAGACTTTTTGTGTAGATTTTTGGTTCAACTAGCAATAAAATAATAGAGTTTTTGACATTAGAGAAAGGTCTTCACATAGAAATATGGGAAGGTTTTCAGATATTACTAGTTGATGGCAATTCACAACATGTTAAACAATGTATGCAACATCTATTAAATGGGAAACCTCTTGGTAAATTTTTTACGAGTTAGTGGTTGGAAAGTATCATTGGTCATATGAATGGTCTGATTGGTCAATTTGATTATGTAATAGTTTTGCACTTAGGGAGATCAACCAACACGGTCATCAATTTTTTGGTGAACTTGGGTTGTAAGTCTAGAGCTTTAATATTTTATGAATGCTGGCCCCCTTTTGTTTTGGTGGGAGGATTTGAGCTCCTCTAAACTTTATTGGAGAAAGACAGTTTGGTCCGTGATGGGGGTGTTTACATGGGAAGAGAGGCATCATTCGAAGCAATGATGGATGCTTAACACATGTAACCATTTGGGGGACGTGTGGTGGTTGCTAGTCGCAGGTTTTAGTCTAGCACACTACAAATATCATCATTTTAAATGCTCGTTAATGGTGCTAGGGTGGCCAAATTACGTCAAGTGTTATATTGCAAGAGAGGAATTAAAATCTTCCTCCTTCATCTAGATTATTTTGTGGTTGTTTTGTTTTCGTGCTCACTTTTTGGATGTAGAGTTTGGGCCTATTTTTAATTAGATTCCAGGCAGTGTGCTGTGTGTCATTATATAGTTGTAGGGTATGGATTTTTAATCTAAGTCCTGTACACGACTTTGGTAGCGAGTTTGGAGGTAAATCTTCTTACTTCTATGGTTATAAATTGTGTCCATGTTTGTTATTTTATGTTATGGGAGCCCTCTGTGTGGCTCACAATTTTTCCAATTAGGGTAGCTTTTCTTAAAGTTAGTTGGATTGGTTGCATTGATACATTGTTATGTTTATCCTTCATCCATGTTAAGTGGAGCTTATGTCTAGTAGTGTCTAGTTTGGAATTGTTAGTTTTACTCAATCTTTTAAGTGATGAATTTCCCCTTTCCCTTACTTAGAGTTTTGAGTGTGTTCTTGTCCTTTGTTTGGGTCAATTACTCTGCCTCGTAAGATAATGGGAATTTTATTATGGTATACCTTTATGTTGTGGGGAATTTCATAATTTTTTGGGGTATGGTCCTCTGGTGTGGCAAATGGGTGATGACTTGCTAATATTTCAGTCAAGGTTACAAGGTTCATTGCTTCGTCCTTTAGCTTGTTTCATTAGTAGAGGGTCACTTATCGGTTTTCCAATTTTTTCTTTTGTAACTTTGTTCATGCCTCCTCATTATATAATGATAAGTAGAAGGGGAGGCTTGGTGCTTTTTCTGACGCAGTTGGTGCTTTTTTTGACGCATTTCCCTTAGAAGTGAGGAAGGATATACTCCTACTAGAATCAAAGGAGTCTAGTGAACATCTATATCGTTCAAATTTAGATATTGTTAGAAAATATATGAGCAAGTTCCCTGATCCTGGTAGATTCGGGAAACATTGTTGAAAATAGGATCAAGAAAGAAAACCTTAATTCAATTTGTCCTTAAATTAAATTAGGAATTAAATTGTAATTCTATTCTCGTAGAAACTTCTAACAATTAACTAAGTTAAGTTGACTTAGTTTTCTCATTAAATTCAAGTTGGGATTCTATCTAGAGTCACGTAGAGTGATCCCTAAATTTTAAGGGCCCGAGTTGATTTCTTATTGTGTTGTAATTATTTAATTTAGTTTAACTAAGTTAAATTCAGTTAAACTAGTTCTAATTGAGGGAGGAACTAGTGAGATGTCAAGTGAATTAAATTGAATTTAATTCATGTGATAATTCACTCGTAAATAACTCATGCATGTCAGTTCTGAGAAAGACCCAGTTGATATTAGAGTTCATGGACAATGTACTATCAATTGTAAAATCATCTAAATTAAATCGATGATGCATCCAGTGAGAGGAATGCTTATGGATGGATTTTACAGTTATGAGAGAGGAATTCCTTAATTAAATATGGGCTAATTCTGAAGGGAATAACGCAAGGAATTAAGAGCTTGGCAGGCAACAGATTTGGCTAAGTATTGGCTTGAGCTAGTTTGTGAAGCAGTGAGATAGACTGTACTTGTGCAGAGACTGTTCGGGTTGAATAGGTATTGTATTTTCTTCTCAGATCTTCTCGTTAATGAAATATATATATAGTAAGGGTTTTTAGTTGAGGCAGTCCCCAAAAAATTAATTTGTTATGTGTGATTGAAATTCTTCCTTTTCTGCTTCGTGATTTCATCAATCAATTAATGTTTCTGTTGATGAATAGAGTAGATTCAAGTCAACTGTTTTAGCATATCACTCTCCAGTTTGAATCTAAAATAAACTTATACATGGTATTGGAGCTGAAATCACTATATAAGATGAGAATACAAGTTTTTTTTGGAGGTTAAATCGAATTTGCAATTTCATTCTTCAGAGCCAGCAGGATGTCATTCTACAGTTTGATACTTGAATATTCCCTTCAGGGTATCTCGAATTACATAGCTTGGAAGGAAAAAATGGAGGTATTTCTAGTAGACAACAAGTTGAAGGAATTCATAGATAATGATATCTCAAAGCCTCCAACATCTGATGCTAAATGTCTAGCAAAGTGGAGAATGTGTTTTCCGAAGGTGAGAAGAATTATTGTAGGAGTTCGAGATCATATTGTCTTGAATCTCCACACTAAGGAAACTCCATTTTCAATGTGGAAGGCCTTGACAGACCTATTCAAAATAGTAGTGACCACAGGAAGATGGAACTGAAGGACAAGCTCAAAAAGATCAAGATGACAGGGGCGACTCAATACCAAAGTACTTAACCAAGTTCACCCAATGTCAGGATTAACTTGGAAGTGTCGGTGTTACTATTGTGCAAGACGATTTGGTGATCCTAGCACTTCTAGGACTTCCCAAGAGTTGAAAAGACTTCAAGGACTCAATTAATGGGAGGGAGAAGCTATCAAAGTGGGAGCGATTACGGTTTGACTTGAGACAGGAAGAGATTCACCATAACACCAAAGATGGATCAACATACAAGCATGATGACGAGGAAAATTGTGCCTTAGATGGAAAGGAAAATAAAGGGAAGGGGAGTCATCCCATTCCAAATCAGATTCCAATCATGGCCGCAAGAAGTACATGTCGGAAATGAAATGTTTTCACTGTCATGAGTTTGGGAACTATGCCATGAAATTCCCACAAAAAAAGCAAGCAAGAAGGAGCCTGTAGCAGCAGCATCAGGTGAAGCTCTAGCTTCAAAATTCAAACTTGATTTCATTCTCATTACATGCATGGAAATAACTGTAATGGGAAGCATGTGGTATCTTGACAATGATGTCTCGTTCCATATGATGGGTAATAGAGATCTCTTCAGTGACTTGGAGGAGAAAGACCTCAAGTAGGACATAGAGTTTGGAGATGATGGGAGGTATGGCATGACCAACATTGGTACTATTACTTTTCAAAGGGAGTCTCAGACTCACAGATGTGATGTATGTTCCAAGACAAAAGAAGACTCTTTTTTCTATTACGGTATTGGAAGACCGTGGCTACGATGTGATTTTAGCAAAGGAAAGGTTTTCCTTAGACAGATCGCCACAGTAAAAGTGAAACAGATCGGTGTACGAGTCAAGAACATGTATGCACTTAAGGTACAAGATGCATGCAAAGTCTTAAGGAGCAAGGAAAAATTTAGAGACTTGGTGGTTGAGAGGGAGCATGAATTACCTCTCAACATGTAGCCTTAGAAGAAGCCTCAACAAGTTGCGGAGCAACCACAATTGAGAAGCAGATAGGAGACCGAGAAGAGACATCCCCTCAAGCAAAGACCTCCAATAAGGGAAATGTCAAGCCAAGTGGGCAGAGGGAGCACAGGTAGCCATAGCTCCAGGTGAGAGGTGGGGCAATGTGAAGCAATAATCCCAAGATTTCATAAAATGGGTGAGTTCCATTGAGGTGTTTTTTGTCTCATAGATCACTACCTTGCTATGGGGGCCCACAATATTTAGTGGCAGGAGGATCAATATCAGTTAGATATTGAGGAGTGCAGAGTAGCGTTGGCAACAAAGCAGGAGGCTCAGTAGCAAAGTCACCAGTAACAGAGTTTTCCCAGTATCCAATTGCAGACATAGTTGATTCAGTTTATTTTGTTTGGATTCTTTTTAGTTACAATAGCAACAACAATAGTGACAAGTGTTGCATTTAGAACATTCCAAAGGTACCATATTGGGATAGAGATGAATTCATTTATTATTGAGAGGGAGTGTTGAAAATAGCCATAATAAAAGTCAAAAATAACATCAAGAAAGAAAATCCTAATTTAATTTGTCCTTGAATTAAATTGTAATTTTATTCTCATAGCAACTTCTAACACTTAACTAAGTTAAGTTGACTTAGTTGACTTAGTAAATTTGAGTTGGGAGTCTATCTAGAGTCATGTAGATTGATCCCTAAAGTTTAGGGGCCTAGGTTGAGTTCTTATTGAGTTGTAATTATTTAATTCAATTAAACTAGTTATAACTAATGGAGGAACTAGTGAGAGGTCAAGTGAATTAAATTGGATTTAATTCACATGTAGTAATCAATAAGATAACTGATAATGCACTCATAAATAACTCGTGCATGTCAGTTCTTAGAAATCCCCAGTTACGATTAGAGTTCAGGGACAATGTACTATAGTTGTAAAATCATCTAAATTAAACCGATGATGTATACAATCAGAGGAATGCCTATGGATGGATTGCACAGTTATGAGTGAGGAATTTCACAATTAAATATGGGATTATTCACAAGGGAACAATGCAAGGAAGTAAGATCTTTCTAGGCCATAAATTTGGCTAAGTATTGGCTTGAGCTGGTTTGTGAAGCAGTGGGATAGATTTTACTTATGCAGATATTATTCGGGTTGAACAAGCATTGTATTTTCTTCTCAGATCTTCTGGTTAATAAAATATACAGATAGTAGGAGTTTTTAGCTGAGGCTTTCCCCATAAAATTATTGTTTTATGTGTGCTAGAAATTATTCCTTTTCTGCTTTGTGATTTCATTGATCAATTTTTGTTTCCACCGATTAGTAGCGTAGATTCAAGTCAATTGTTTTAGCATATTAAAATCTGTAGTTTGAATCTACAATAAAATTCTATAAACACATACTTCATTTCATGAATTCCTTGGCTATTCACTACTAGATGGATACCTTGTGCATTTAAATTTTAAGGATAAGTAGGTCAAGAATTATAATGTATTATATTCACTTGAGGATATCAAATGTATGCTCAGGAATCAATGTTTTCTATTTGGACAATGTGGATTCGAGATTGGTGAGGGTTGAAAGTTTTTTTGTGTGAGATTCTGCTTCAGGTGATCTCACTGACCCGTTTGGCCATCCTACTGACCTCCCGATGGATAATTAAAATGAATTAAAAATCATCTCCTCTAATCAAAACTAGCTTCCGTTGGTCTTCTACTTTTTGTCTCGATTTTGGGCATCCATCTTCAAGTATGCTTTCACTTTTGTGTTTTCTCTTCATTTGTTCCATTGACTTAGTATATAGGTTACTAGTGCATGCTTGGTGGGTGAACTGCTATAGAGAATTTTGAATTACCTTTATATATATAAGGTATCTTTAGTGTTGTTCTGTTGTGATTAGTAATTGAGGTCAGATGTAGGTTGGTCTCTTTGGATTGTCTGCAGAATTGAAGCTCAAATTTTCCATTATTATGTATGCCCAAGAGTTTTTATTTGCACTCTCATGCCCGTGTTATTCATGAATTTTTCTATGTCATATTCGGCATTGGGTTCAATATATTTGGTGGTCGCTATGATATTTTTCTTTTTGAATATTTGCATATGTTGATGGTCATACGATTTCACAAATTGTGGTAGCTAGGGTTTGTACTTGCATTGCAATGAAAATATATTCTTTTGTGTGTTTCACCTGCAGTATTGCAAGTATTTGTTGATATTTGTGGTTTTTTGTTTTGCCCCTCTCTGGTGCTTAGATTGCGGGGAAATATGGCATTTATGTCACTTTGAAGATGTGTGGCCTAATGTAGGCTTCAACGGTGTTTTAGTGATCTTTGTGGATCCAGGTGGATGTTAGTGGCCACCCATCTATCCCAGTTGGACCCCCACAACTGCCTCTTTCAGTTTTTCAGTTTCCTTAATTGTAGCACAATTTAGTATTTTTGGCAGTTTTTCGGTTCTTGAACTTCTGGAGTTGTTTTGAGGCCCTAAATGACAGTTTTTTGGGAAAAATATGATAGACCTTTCTAACAAGGTATTGTGCGTGCCAAACAGAGATTGTATGCCAAAGTTACAACCCTCGGAAGTTGATGTACCAATTTACCCAAAGGGGGCCCATAGTTTGGTGCTTCATCTCCTAGGGTTAGGTTTTTGGTTGTTTAGGGTTTTCTATTGTTTCTCAACAATAAACAAGCCTTCAAGCCTCATTGTAACATAGTTCAGAGGCATGTAGCGGCCACACACTCCTCAGAGATAAGCTACCATCGCTCGAGTTAGTTTATTTCCATTTCTGTTTGTAAGCATATTTCAGTGTTTTACATTAATGTTATAATTTCTGCTACATGTCTATATTTATGGTTATTTATGTACTTTATTGTGTTCTTGTATAAATCTTGATCACCAAGCTTCTTTAGGTCTCTTCCACCATCTCATTTCACACCGAACTTGATGTGAGTTAGTCCTTAATTTAGCAATAAGAATCTTTGCTCTCCACGGAATGTTGATTCCAATGTACCCTTTTTCGTGGAGATCAAAGGTGGGGTTGAATACCTGAACATAGTACTTCTCCTTTCTACCCAAATCTAGAAGTGCAAAAAGTACACACTCGTTCTTCTCAAGCTTCTTTAGGTCTCTTCCACCATCATGCTGTGAGTTAGTTCTTAATTTAGCAATAAGAAGCTTTGGTCTCCGAGTATTGTTGACTCCAATGTACCATTTTTGGTCGAGATCAAAAGTGGGGTTGAAGTCCTGAACATTGTACTTCTTCTTTCTACCCAAATCTTAATTCTTCTTTCTACCCAAATCTTACTTCTTCTTTCTACCCAGATCTTTTCCCCATATACGCTTACAAAACTTATCCATAACAGAAAAAATTAACTCCTTACTATTTGTAGGACATGCATTGAGGTAAATTTTCCATTTTTGCATCCATTTGTTGTTTTGTCTCATCCATGATTTCTTTCTTTCACTCATGCCTTCAGTGAAGATAACTTTTGCCATCTACCTACTCTCATTTGTTAAATTCTTTTTAGATACCTTATAAAAGACACCATAACAATTGCTTCAACTCTCACTCAACATTATCTCATAATTAACCAAACTTTTTATTTTAAACTTCCTCATGATCAAGCCTTTTTTAGATTTTCTCAATTTGTTTTCACATATATGACAAACTAAGAATCCAAATAAACAAAATAAACAATACTATCTAAAATTATACCCCTAATAAAAACAAAACAAGAGTTACCGAGTTAGCCATGTTCCCCCATGGAGTCACGTCACGTGTTTATAATGCTTCAGTCGAGCTACCGAGTTAGCCGTGTTCCCACATGGAGTCACGTCACGTGTTTATAATGCTTCAGTCGGAGTAGCATGCAAGATATGTGATAACACGTGGGATATATGTCGGCATCTAAGCACGTTAAACAACGTTAAACAAATACTAGTGCCCCGTTTTCCAAGATGAAGTCACGTCTTTCTAGTCATTCTGTCAGAGTGCATGCAAATCAGGCTCCTGGTACACCTGTTATATATGGACAATGCCCCGTTTTCCAAGATGAAGTCACGTCTTTCTAGTTTCTGTCAGAGTGCATGCAAATCAGGCTCCTGGTACACCTGTTATATATGGACAAAGTCAAGTCGACGTTTGTATTTTTTAATATTGAGAGGGCAGCAGTCCATGACTGCGATAACCAGGCAATCCCAGCGATTTGCAATTTCCTAACGCGGAATGCAATTTTTTCCCGAATTTGCCTGTGAACGCAACGCGGGACGAGGGACGACTGGGATCCTCTTAATTTTTTATTTAAAATTAAGAAGCCTGCCTTGCTGTCTCCCCACCCTTAATTTTTTATTTAAAAATTGGATCATCTTTCTCTATAAATGCATTTCGTTTTCATTTTTCTACATCCATCCACGCCTCCCTCGATTCCCTTTACTGCAATCATATTCCTTTATGATGGAGTTATTAATAATGCTCGTTGCCCTTACGTTGCTTTTATCTCTTTCTTTGGCTACACCAATTAACTATAATGTCCCCGCCATGTTCATTTTTGGAGATTCTCTAGCAGACGCTGGTACCAACAATTTCATTGCCAACACAACCTCCAAAGCTAATTTTCGGCCGTACGGAGAGACCTTCTTCCATCGCCCTACTGGTCGTTTCTCTAATGGCCGAACTGCATTCGATTTCATCGGTACTGTTTATTTAACTCATCCAACCTACTGATAGTTCTATGTTTGTTTCTTTAATGAGATTAATATACGTATGAAATTTGTATCTACAGCTAGTAAGTTAAGGTTGCCGTTCCCACCTCCATATCTGAACCCACGATCTAACTTCTCTCGTGGTATCAATTTCGCATCCGGAGGAAGTGGATTACTAGATTCCACGGGAAATTACTTGGTGAGTACCAAAATAGATACATGTTCATTCTAATTGAATTCACATGTTCAAAACAAACAATTAAATGTTGTTGGTGATTTCGCTGCAGAATATCATCCCTTTAAGTCTCCAAATACGCCAATTCGCCAACTTTTCTTCGAGTCTAGAACAAAAGCTTGGAGGAGCTTATTATGCAAAGAAATATCTATCCCAGTCCTTGTATGCCATTAGCAGTGTTGGCAATGATATTGGCCTCAACTATTTAGCTAATAACACCTTTCAAAAGACTACAAGTGCTAAGGATTTCGTCAAGCTGCTGCTTAGTAAATATAATGAACATTTGTTGGTACGTATTTTATCTTACCAGTGTATTGCCCGATGTTTCAATTATGTTAGATTTTGGGGGTATTTTCTTATCCGTGGTGGATGTTGCAGAGCCTATACAGTAAGGGGGCAAGAAACTTCATTGCAATCAGCTGCCCTCTTCTGGGTTGTAGTCCAAATTCAAGGCTCGTAGGAATGAAGGCATATAAAGGTGGATGTCTGGAAACTGCAAATCTGCTAGCTGTGGCATATAATCATGATCTCAGGCTGCTCGTCGACCAGCTGAATAAAAAATTAGACGGAGCAACGATCCTACTCGTTAACGCTTGTGATTTCCTATTAAAGATAATTGAACACGGAAAATCCTATGGTAAAAGTCAGTGATATTGGAAAAAGTGGTATAAATTTCGAATACAAAATATGGGTGGCTTGGCTTGTGAATTGTTGACGAAATACAAAAATGGGGCGTTGCTTTGATTGCAGGTTTTGAAAACACGACGTCTGCTTGCTGTGGAGCGGGGCCTTTTAACACGGCTGTGTCTTGTGGGTTGGAGATTCCAAAGAATAAGCGTGGAGAATACAAAGCTTTTCTTTGCAAACATCCTGAGAAATATGTGTTTTGGGATGGAACCCATCCCACTGAGAAAATCTATAAGATGGTTTCTCACCAGATTTGGCAAGGGAATACATCCTTCATCACACCTTTCAATCTCAAAACACTGCTGCACAAACATTGAAGAGGGGATTATGAGATTATTATTTTCGTTGACTTTGTAATTTGGTAGGTGTGAAGATTTAAAGTATTTGTTTACTCGCAACTTCCGTCGTGGTTGTTGAGTGGGGCCATCATTGTATACAGCCTTTCCGACCTGGATTGATTATGAAATGCATAAAGAGCCTTTTTGCTCCATAGACAATTGGTATGAGATTATAAAAGTATTTATTTTCTGTGTTCATGACTTTTTCCAATAAAACCTATAAAATCTACCCTCAATAAAATCTATAAAATCTACACTCTATAATAGCATTTGGAATCTAGATA
>APFE030301001.1:16458-39220 GCA_000404065.3 Pinus taeda | reverse complement strand
ATTGCTCCTAAAGACCAATGCTTTTTCTATTGTCTCAGCATTTTGTTTTTATTGCTCCTAAAGACCAATGCTTTTTCTATTGTCTCAGCATTTTGTTTTTATTGCTCCCAAAGACCAATGCTTTTTCTATTGTCTCAGCATTTTGTTTTTATTGCTCCTAAAGACCCGTGCTTTTTCTATTTTCTAAGCATTTTGTTTTTATTTGCATTATATTAATTTAATAACTACAATGTACATTGAATGAATTCATTGTTTGTTATTAACTAATCACTTACTTTGGTCACATGCAATATTATTGATATTAAGATGTTGAGGAACTCTTTCTTCATGAATCTAGATAATAATTTTTTTTAAATGTTGATGTATAATTAATTAATTAATTGCCACAAGTGATATGTAATAAAAGTTTATGCAATAATAACTATGGTTTATGGTTTATGTGTTCACAAGAGTTTATATGAATTTAATGAAAAAATTATCAATATCTTTCACAACTAAATCATAATGTTTTCTCTCTTTTTCTTGCTTATGAAGGTCACATCATGTAAGTACATGTAATATGTAACAAAAGATTATGCCATAATAACTATGGTTTATGTGTTCAATAGAGTTTATATGAATTCAATGAAAAAATTACCAATATCTTTCGCAACTAAATCATAATGTCTCCTCTCTTCTTCTTTCTTATGAAGGTCACATCATGTAAGTACATGTTAATGTGACATGGTTCCTTCTTATGACAAGCCTAGATTTGGATTATTAATTTCTCACCTTTTAGAATACAATTTCACTATATTATTTTAATAAAGTAAAAATATCTATACTAGTCAATACTAATCAATAAAATTTTATTTTAAGATGTTTGAGATAATGGATTTTAGCACATTAAATCAAATAGGAAGAAAGTGGAAATTGAATTATTTTTTAATTTTAAATAAATTTAACAATTTTCAATTTATTGTCTTTTTAAATACGATATTTTTTTTTCTAAGACTTATCTCTTCATAATGTTACTTTTTTACTCAAAGGTATTATTTTCAAATTTAAAAATCAAAATAACTATTAAAAAATAAAATATTTCTCATAGTGATAAATCATAATAATAATTTTTTTACTTCTCGGACTGCATTTTTTTAAATAAAATTTTCAAAAATATAAATTACAAAATCAACCATCCCATATACATTCTTTATCTCTAAATATTATATTTTAATAAATAAAATTATAGTGAAGGACATTGAACCTCACTCAAGTGATCATCAAAAACACCAATTTTGTCATAATAAGAATTATTTTAACCCACACATAACTTATTCAAACCTAAACATATGATAAACATGATTAAATTAAATATGATAATTATGATTAATTTAAAGGATTAGAAATTATTTTTCTTAAAAAAACCTAGCTAGTGTGCTGCTTAGTTTAATAAATTATTTTAATGTCATGATGTGTTGTATGTACTCCAAACAATAATAAAATTGTAAATTGAATTATAGGAATATTTATTAATTTTTTTTTTAATTTTTTTATAATATAATTAAACTTTTTTGGTAGATCAAAGTTATATATTTATATATATATATTGACATTGAAAGAGAATGATAAAGTCAATAATTAATTTATTAAATATGATAATATTGAAATAATTGACTTTTTTATATTAATGCTCATATTTAATATACACTGTATGCATTAAGAGGTATAGATTGATATAATGATGAGTTGTAACAAATTGTACACATGTTATTTTTTAATATTTTTTAATTTATAATTTTTTCAAATTTAATTTTTTGTAAAATTAAAAACAACCCATAAAAATTGATCTTTTTTCAATACATTTGCATAATGAGAAAAATGGATTTTTTCAATTTAATAAAAATATATAAATTCCACTAACTCATCTAAATCCAAATATTTAGAAATTAAAAGATTAAAAATTAATTTGTTAGGATAAAGAGTATTTTTAATCCATAATTAAATCTATATTTAAATAAAATGTTGTTTTAAAAAGATACATAAATTGAATATAAGTTGTGAAAGTGAAATTTTATATATAGTTTATTAAATTTGGTAACAATATTTTTAAATTATGTTTTTATTATTAAAAATACATTATTAATTATAATTAAAATTATATAAATTATTTCCCTATTTGGCATTTACATCGATAAGTTCGAAGGCTATTTAGAGGAAGTAGGATGTGATGGCACTATCTTAGCTGGGATAGTCGTCATCCTTCTTCTCTATGCTGATGATATTGTTCTTTTGGCAAGGTGCCCGTCTAATCTTGATAAACAACTCAGGTTTCTTAAGGATTTTTGCTCTACTTGGGATAGTCGTCATCCTTCTTCTCTATAAACAACTCAGGCTTCTTATAAACAACTCAGGCTTCTTAAGGATTTTTGCTCTACCTGGGATAGTCATCATCCTTCTTCTCTATACTGGTGATATTGTTTTCTTCTCTATAATGGTGATATTGTTCTTTTGGCAAGGTGCTCGTCTCATCTTGATAAGTAACTCAGGCTTCTTAAGGATTTCTGCTCTACCATGGGTATCACTGTTAACACTGACAAAACAAAGGTTATGATTATCAAATCTAAGAAGTTATGACTATCAAATCTAAGAAGGACATTTACGTTAATTTTATGTATGACAATAATAACTTGGAGGAAGTGTATTCTTACAAGTACCTAGGAATTGATATTCATCACATGCTCAAGTGGAACCATAGCGTTGAGAAAATGATTAATGTGGGGTGGAAAGCTTATTTTGGTCTTGAAAATAATTGTAAAACAACAAACCTCGTAATGTGGGATAAAAAGAAGTTCCTCTTTGAAACTTTAGTCACTCCTGTTACCCTGTTATCTTATATGGCTGTGAGGTTTGGGGTTACAGCGTCTCCAGAGAATCATGGAGAAAGATTGAACAAATCCAGAAGCATTTTATAACTTATAACCTCAAAACTAAAAGTAATACACCCTATCCTATTCTCCTTATAGAAGCAAGTATTTCCGCTATTAAGAGCCTAGCTATGATTATGTTTCTGTTTTACAAGCACAAACTCAATAACATAGACGATCATAGACTTCTTAAGCTGGCTTTAAATTCTAGCCAAAACCACCTAAGGCTCAATCGAGGGTGGCATAAAGACACAAGGGCCTGGTTAAACTATTGGGAGATCAACGAGAATGATGCATTGCAAAACATAAATAGCATTAAAGATATTGTTACTTCTAAGTTCAAAGAAAAAATGTGGTGTGAGAAAGATTTAGCCGCTAAAAGAAAATTAAGTTATTATAAGAAGGTCATCAGCCCCACCCTAGAAGATCAAAAGTATCTCTCTATTTTAACTAGCTCAAAGAAGAAAATTAATATAGAAAAGATTAGAATGAATTCTCATGAGCTCCATAGTGAAACAGGTCATTGGGCAGTTCCTAAAACGCCATGGATGGAAAGGATCTAACATATATGTGAGAATAGGAATATCGAGGATGAAAACGACTTCCTCTTAGAGTGCCCCACGTACAAACACATTAGCTATCAATTTCACAATCTTTGTTACAATACTGACCTTCCTAGCCTTTTACAATGTCAAAATTATAGTGAGCTCCGGAGGCTTCTCTCCAAGCGTTTTGAGCATAGGAATAAAATCTTAAATCAAAATAAATAATTTGTTTCTTTAGGTCCGATAGACCAATGTTTGGTCTCAACAGACGTTAACCATCATCATCATCATTATCAATAAAATAAAATCGCTTTCATTACCTAGAATGAAAGATTTATGGAACAAAGACAAGTATAAGTATAATAAAGTAAGGTCGCTTTCATTACCTAAAACCAAACATTTATGACCAGACAAAAGCGATTTATGGGTCTCACATATCCAACTATGCAATGTTTGCTTTATAGTTGCGTTGTTTTTAAAAACTTAATATAATTTTGGTTTTTACATTGAAACCTAACCAATAATTAATAATAAAAAACAAATATACAATTAATTTATTTTCTATTATCAATTTTTTCTTCAATCATATATTCCAACCTATATACACTTTTATATTCAAACAAATTTATAATAAAAAAATTCACAATTCTATATAAAAAAATTATAAGTCCAAAACCTAAATTATGACTGTTAAAAGAAATTTAAACATCATTTTATTGTTATTCTTGGGTATTAATCAAAAATTAATAAAGTAAAAAAATATATTATATTTTCAATTTTTATTGAATAAAAATATTATTTTATTACATTTAAGCTATGAATACATGTATTTGATGTAAAACATATAAAATAATTTCAGTTTAGAATTAATTGTACACCGCTCTAATAAAGTAGAATCATTTATGTGTTTCAAAGTATTATTTTAAGATTTTGATTCAACATCCACATATTATAAGTTCAAGATCATTACCAATATTAAATATCTAATAAAAAATATTTTATTCATCTTTTATATATTTATTATAAGTTCGAGATCATTAAAATCATTAGAATTCATAACATTCTATTATCTTTTTTGTTACCTTCCATTTTTTATTTTAACATAATTAAATTTAAACTAAACAAAAATATTTAAAATATAACCCTTATTCAAATGCTCAAAGTTTAATAATTTTTTAATTTTAAAATTCAATAATCAAAACAAAAGGGACACTAACTGTACGTAACTGTACGGCCTTGTTATATTTCTAATTCTTTCGATCTTCCACCATAAAAGTGGATGAGGATCACAGAGTGAGTGGCATTGTATTTCATTTCCATTTCTGTGCATCCATCCGTCCCATCCTTAATCCAGTGATATTTATAATAAGGAAATAAGGACAACTGACACGGTTTCAATTTGGTTAGCTGGATCCCATGTGATGTAAAAAATGGACCATTTACCTCGACAAGATTGGGTGTAAACGGCATTTATGGAGATTTATGTCTTAATTTCATTGGATATATAATCTTAATTATTATACAAAGTTGTAAGGGATTGGGAAACAATTTTAATATTTTAATAAAAAATTATTTAAAAGTATAATATTAAAATTTTAAATAATAATTAATAATTAATTTTTAATTTTCAATGTTTATTTTGTTATAAATATTTAAATAAAATGATTTTTTTTCATAAAAGTCTTTTAAATTACTATATAAAATTTTTTAATTAAAAATGATAATGTTTTTAATATTTAATTTATTTGTTTTGTTTTTTAAATTTATATATGCATTGTGTTGAAACTAGAGTTGTTTTTATCTTGGTTTTTTAAATTTATGTATGTATAGGGTTGAAACTAGAGTTGTTCTTCCCTTCATTTACCTTAACCACTTTTTTATTGCTATGTGGAAGCATAATCTTACCAAATCACTTTTCATGTTTTGGTGTCTTCACTTTTTATTATTTTAAGGTCAAATTTGTGCTATCTAGATTCATGACAAAAATCAACACAATCTTAGCGGTGAAATTTGCTTCTTTTACATCTCATATAAAAGCCTTGGCTCTACTAGATTTTGGTCTCTTTAGCTAATTCACTGGTCTATAACTATAACATATATCAATGAATATATGGAGAATAAAGGACTATAATGTAATAATACAAGGTGATCTAACCCACTACTTTCATAGTTGCGGTTTCTATGCCTTTTCATTTTAAAAGAAGACAAATACATTTTTAAGAATGATCCATATTTCATGTGGCTTAGAGGGATGTACTTGAACTAGTGGATGGTGGATGTTCCCTTTATGGTTCTAATCTAGGTTTGTTTTCCTCATCCTACTTTTCATTACTAGAGCATGACTCTCTCTTAGGCATAAAGAGGGCCCTTGGGAAATGTATTGATAAATACAAGCCAATATATGGAATGCTTTCTTCTTATAGGATTTGTGTGGAAGTGGATCTAGAAAAAATGGATTCCATAGGCTATCACACTATATCTAAACAATTAGACACATTTGTAAAAACACGATTATGAGAAATTCCCATTCAAACGGAAAGGATGTCACTTTGCCAAACACTATAAGCTTTTAGATCTTACTCATACATCTTTGGTAAAAGATATGTAATGGGAGTAGGTTAAAATGACTTTTAAATGATAAATAAGTGAATCCTTCTTCATCTTTTTGCATGAGGTTTCAAACTCAATGTTGAAGAGACTCTTCCATAAAATACCCTATAAGTATCAACATTTTCAATCTCGAGAGACTAAAGAAGGTTTTAGTTGAGTACTTATGATAATTACAACAACATAGTAATCAATACTTCATTCATTCACAACAATATTTTAAATTATAGTGTTCATACTAAAGAATATACGTTAAGCATATACATGAAGGAATTCATCATCATGACACATGATTTGAGCAGAAAGAAGCATCCAAGATTTCATTATTTCATCCATAAGCCAAACCATTACAAAAGATACATTCAACTCTTGGTCTTACTCCATAATAGTAAAGACTCAAAATAGATCTCATGGGATGTCAAAGGCTTCTCATTACAAGACCACTCTCCATTACAAGAAAATATCTCTCAAAGTAAAAGACCTCGCCCCCCCCACACCAATCCCACCCACATTGCCACCCCCAACCCCACCCTATAAAACAAAAATTCCCTCATACATCCTTTCTTAGTGTATCTTAGTCATAACGACAAGCCTAACTACTAATTAGTTAGTTGAAAAATACCTACAACCACATGGGTCCCAAAAGATTCCTCAAAGAATTGGCACCGTATTATAACTCATTATGTAGTACCAACTAATCATTAAGTACAATGTATGTGCACAATGTAAAACCTTTCTTGTCTAACACACTTCGCACAAACCTAATTCTTCTATGTGAAACACTTGTGCATATTTGTGAAACTTGCCCCTACTCTAGTACCAACAAGCCTCCAACACTAATATTGTCTCATCCTCAAACCAACAAGCTCTACTTTGGAAAAATAGAGGTGGTAGATGGAACCTTTGTGATAAGTTGCTCCATAAACTGCTAAAATTCTATGATCATTTCCTTGATGTAGTGCAACGTCACTTATAAGTCCTCAAAAAGATTATCGACTTCCAAATTAGTAACTTTCCCCTCAGTTGGTTTGATTTTCTCACAAAACTAAGTGTGGAATATTACTTCTTTGTGCACTCCTAGCCTTAATAAGTGTGACATATTTCTTCTTGGTGCACTCCTAAAATTGTATTGTGATAATACATCTTTTATGTTGTTCAACCTAAGTTGAAGTGATTTCGTGAGTAGTAGAAATTATTTCCATCATGGATTTTTTTTTTGCCACCAAGGGGAGTTGATAAAGATATTCCTTTGTTAACTTGATCTATGCTTCATATTTTTTAACTCGATCCTCGATTGTGCTAACCTCTTGGGTTCTCTATAGATGATTTCGTTGTGTGACAATATTGCAAATGAGGCTAGATAAGTCATCTATACAAACCTTGTCTTGCTAGAAGATCACCTAGGCTTCAGTGAACTTCTACTCAAGCACTAGTTGCACAAGGATGGGGGCAGCCTTCAATTTTTCCTAATGTTATATTTCTATTCTTGCAAGTGTAGAATAATTTCTCATACTTTTGTTAGTGTAACACTCTCCTCCCACATCTACCCAAGCAACCGGCCAACTAGGATAAACATTTGACAAGAGGCCACTATGATATGATTCGACCTCCTAAGTCACATTAAGGAAGTGGAACTAACGGAAACACACTGTACAAACATCCAACATCATCAACAGAACCCTCAAAGGACAAGTGATCCACTTAGACAACCTGTCCTTGGGTCCCACTGTTGTTTTAGGTCTCTTGGGCCATAGTCACTCTCATTCTATGGGAAAGGGAGAGACTACAAAACCAAATTCACTCTCACAGACCTGTTCGCTAACGACTGTGAACCAGAATTATCAGTGTTATACCAACGACTCCGGGATTTGAGCCACTTTTCCAGGCCCAGAGCCCAAGTCACTAGCCAGAATTGAACCATCTCTTCAGATAAGTAAAATAACATGGAAATGATGGTATTAAAGAAAATACTTGTTCAAGACCTTGAATGGACCCCTACTATCCATGACAGCCATTTCATCAAACAGATCATGGACATGTCACCTACAGTTTTAAACAATATAATTAAGTGTAGGGATCTCATACTTATCTGAGAATCGTTATGAACTATTGTATCCTTATCACATTAGCTGTTATTTCATCCATTAGGTCGTAAAACATATAAATAACCAGCATAATAGGGGAAGAAATATCCATGAAATCACAACCATATAAACCACATATAATCCATCATAATACTCATAGAAATACAAGGAAAAATAACCTTTCATTAATGATTCAAAATCCAAACCTAGGATGGGACTTCCACGTTCCACCCAACAATAGAATAAATGATCCAAATATTTCTTTAAGCATTCACCCTCTTGCCATATTCCAAGCATGAATGTGGGATCTCATAGAACACATCAATGAAAACTCATCGAGGGCTACGAGAGGCCATCCACCTCAACCCATCAAATAGTGATTCCACCTCACAGTTGGACATCACAAAACCAATATTAGATCAATGTCTATCCTAGCCTTCCAAGGCTCTAGAGTGTTTGTTCCAACCTAACTCTTAGGACTAGTACCTCAACCCATGACTATCGTCGGGTTCGAGAGTGTTTGTCCAACCAAGGCTTCTAGTACCAGTAACTAAACCCACAAATTTTACTGGGCTTTTAGAGCGTTTGTCCAACCAAGGCTTCCAGGACTAGTAACTCAAGCCATCGAGGGCTTCTAGAGCATTTGTCCAACTAAGGCTTCCAGGACTAGTAACTCAACCCAAGTTGTTACAGGGCTTCCAGAGTGTTTGTCCAACCAAGGCTACGAGACTAATAACTCAACACAATCCATTACAGAGCTTCCAGAGCGTTTTTCCAACCAAGGCTTCTAGGAACTAATAACTCAACCCAAGCTAAGGAAACATGAGAACCAACAAAAAAAAACAAGGAAATAAACCCACAATATCCATGGCTATTTAGGAAATGGAAAGGCTAGGCAATCTACTGTCAATCGAAGAAATCCTCCATGCCAATGACAGATCACAACCAAGAAACCACATGCATGTGCCATGCATGCCAAAACTAGTGAAGGAAACATACATGAAACTTGGTACTTGCAAGAAAATTTGATGTAGTTGTTGATCTCGATGCCTTCTTGCTCTTTCCTGCTCTTCCTTTCCCTTATTTCTCCAAGCATCCAAGTATGCCACACCCTCCAAGAGTGCTCTAGGAAAAATCTAAGTCGCCAAGAGCATGAGAGAGAGAGAATAATGAGAGAGCTCCAAAACTAAATTGACCAAGTCTTGTCCATTGATCCTCAGAAGCCTTTTTATTAATGAGGCCTCTATTTTCTTCATTTTCCATTATTTTCCTTCATTTTCCTCCTCACTTTCAACCTCTAACCTTTAACCTTCCTTTTCTCCTATTTTCCATTATTTCGTTCATTTTCCTCCTCACATTCAACCTCTAAGCTTTAACCTTCCTTTTCTCCTATTTTCCATTATTTTCATAAATAATGTGCCAAAATACCATTTTTCTTCTTTAATGCCTTAGCCATTGCCTTTTCCAATTTCCTTAGTCATAAACAACCAAAATAACACCCACAAGGATTTCCTACCCACCATTCAGCTCGGAATACATGTCCCGTCACTTTGGCCTTATATATTTTAAAATGGAATTTTCACCAGGGCTATTACAGAATCCCCCCCCTTGGGGGAACACCGCCATTGATGTTCAATGACACCTATAACCAACAAGACAGTTGAAAACAAAATATACTACCCATCGAGCTTTATAGCATAGCTCGTTGAAGTATTTACAATGACCAATACTGAAACATGAAAAACATATCGTTTATTAGAGCTTTATAACACAACTCATTATGGTATTTACAATCCATATATACACATACACATTTGCTTCAACCAAAAAATAACCATACTGCCTATGGAGCTTTATAAATCCAACTTGATATACTATTTTCCATAATATACGCATATACACATTTGCTCAACAAACAAATAAAAATATATGATGCTTTCATCAACAACAAGGGAATCTAGAGGCTCACACCTCCACCCTCAAGTAATACCAGTATTTACCTCCTTCTGAGGAATTCCAAAATCCAAAACAAAGTCAGAACTGCATCGAATGTCCAGCGCTATATTCTCGCATCATTTGTCCTCTCAATGAACAATTACTAGCTCATTATTCTCGGGCACACTCCCAATGTGCATTTGATTCCATTTGGTAATGCTAATGACCAAAAAAAATCCATCCATGACCTTCCCTTCTCTGCTACACAGTCGCTTGGGAAATTCAGTCACCTCTGCCATGCAGTCACTCACCTCCCAAATTCCACTGGCACCCCCATCTCGAGAATTCCATCCCTTAGAAAGGCTTCCTCACATCGGAAGATACAAAATCCAAGCATATCCCTATCTTAAAATCATCATACAAGTCATAACATGCTCATGGAAATAAATGGACACTATAGAGTACGAGTGTCCCACAATGGCCTTGTTCTTGAAGTACTTTACCAGCATACTATTCCTGATTCTTGCAGTTGATTTCAACCACTTAACCAGGCATGTTCATGCATTCTCGTACCAAGCACATAACTTCCATTAGATTTAAAATAATTGAAATAAATTCACATCATACCTCATTGATAGCTCATCAATAGGGTAAATTTGCAATCTTGTCCTTTCCCTGTCACAACAAGTCAAACTAGCATATTTGACGAAAACATGTAAAAAAATATCATATGTAACCATCATAACCTAGAGTCATAATTCACATGTAATCATCATATGTTAGAATCACAAATCACATGAGTAATAAAATTGAAATAATTTACTAATACTTATCCTTTAATCGATCTTACTTTTTCCTTTGTTCTTTCTGTACGCACTCCAAATCGGTTGTTAGACCAGACAAACACCAAGTGCCTTATCCTCAACCATGTGCACACACACATAGTGTACGTCCCACACATACAACCACACATGGCATATAGCACCATGCGATACATGCACCTACACCTGATATACAACTCATACACTTACACCTAGTGTACAACATAACATGATACATAATCCTACACGCGTTGTAAAACACAATACATTCACCTACATCTCATGCACAACATAACACAAATACATGTCTAGAGCTCAACACAATGAATGCATATGTCACGATACCATGACTACACAATGCACATGCATAGTACCGCATGCCCACAACACAACATGTATGACATGCACTCAATCCCACACGTACACTAGTACCACATGTACTAAGTACCACCTACACAAAGTGTGGGCAACATCACATGTACACAGGACCACCTACACAACATGTACACAACGCCATATGTACACTGCACCATTGTACAACATGTACATAATACCACATACACATTACGACATGCACGACATGTACGCGACACCACATGTACACAATGCCACATGCAAGACATGTACAGAGCATCACCTACACATAGCACCACATGTACAACATGTACATGACACCACATGCACACATCGCCACTTGTACGATCATTCACACCACAAGATGTGTACATAGAACCACATGTACAACATGCACGAAAAATCCCTTCTACATAACACTGCATATCCAACATGAACATAACATCATTTGTAGACGACACTGCATATCCAACATGTGCACAACACCACATATCCATAATGCACACTACAATATGTAAACATCACCACATATTCAACATGTACATAGCACCATCTATACCCAACATTGAATATGCAACATTCATTCAATAGTATCTATACCATCATGTGGATAACATTGCAAAAACAACATGTACACACACTATATGCACACAACATCACAGATGCAACATGTAAAACATATACAACATATGCACAATGGTAGTACCACAAATCCAAATCACACTGTCTTTACCAAGCAACCTTTCTTCTAGTGCCTTGTTCATGCTTATTCTAGCATGTCGCATACCACACTGCTTTCATTTCAATGATGTATCCCTCAGTATAGTATGTCCATAACATAAGCATAGGCATATTGCAAGCATACAATATAAATTCATATTCACAGGATTCTGACCTCGTATTTTTATCATGAATACTCTTTCCACTTGATTACTCATAGACCAGGAACCTCTTCATGTCATTTTCCTATGTAAGCAATCATTCCTCCACAAGAATGATTCTTGATGACCCTCTCAAATAGTGACATAGATACATGTACACATACAAACATCATAAAATAATAATGATCTATTCAGCCAACAACATACATATATACACGTATACGCATATATACATCAACATAATCATGATCCCAACATAATTACATAAGGTCAAGGTTAAGAGAAATTCCTTATTTGTGCATAATATGCACAACATTTAAAACAATCGTTCACAACATAGACAAGACACCTGAAACCTCAAAACCATTGAATTTACCTTTTTTGGTACCACATAGCTTTGTCGAGCTCCATCAACCTTCCTCTTTCCAAACCAATTCCCAAGACTCAAAACACAAAAGGAAAGTCAAGAAACAAACAAGAAGAAGATCATGAAAATCAATGAAAACAATAAGACACCACAACAAAGTGGCAAGGCCTTCCGCCATACATAAAAAAAATCACAAATGAAGCTTAGAAAATGAAAAGAAGACAAAAAACACAATACTAAGAACAAACACCCTGATTCAATCCCCATGGTTCCCAAGGAAACTCAACCAAAGCCTTCTTCAAGATCTCATGGTAGAGTCTCTTTTCCATGCAATCCTTGCATCATATTTTCATAGACACACAACTATAAATGTATAATCAAACATATAAATACACTAGTTACCTTATCTTGTTGTGCCAGAAAGCCGCTTTCAACTGAACACATCGACACCATATCTAAAGGGACTCTAGTCCTTTGACAAATCCACATGTAACTAAGGACTAGCTAATATAACTATCAAGTACATTTTCATGAATCTAGCACATATCCACATAATGTCAAAGAAAATCAAGGTTAAGAGACTCCTTGTATGTCAAGCACTCATTCATTTTGAATTAGGGTTTCCAAACATATCTAAAGGAATTCTTACCCGATTCCTTTCTTCTACCTTTACCTTGCTGCAACTAAATCTTACTATGCACTACCACATCACCCAACTGTTAGTTATATAAACACATCAAGAGCTTCCTTGTCACTCTAATACCAAGCATGTTCCCTACAACTACTCACATATGTCAACCACACGTTCCACATATCAACCACATGTTCCACATATAAAGACAATCATATCTATCAATTTGAAATCAACATTTAGCAAGACTCACAATCATGTCATAATCCATAATCAACTCATAGTCATTAGACATAATGCTACAACTATCACCTACCATTCTCAAGTACATATCAATTGTCTCAGCACATAAGTGTTAGCATAATTATCTTAATACAAGATCAATCCTTCATTCCACCCTATAAACTTATACTAATATCATGCAATAAATAAATCATTCAACAAACTATAAATATACCATGCCAGATAATTCAACTAGGTGACATAATAGGCACCAAACACTCAAACACCAAATAGTCGACATAACCATAAATGAAGCACCAAATATACTACATTAGAAAATTCATACCTTAGTGTACCTCAAGAGAGGCTATCTTGTCATCACAATCAATCCAGTTAGCAAGATATAACTTTACAACATGTCAACTCAAACATAAATAAGATCATGATATCCATAACACTAACTAACCAACATGGTCACATCATAAACTCATAAGCATTTATCATTCATGCATAACAATCACACATGTATGATCAATCTAGATTAGTATGACAACATATCCTAAATATGTAGGCGCATACCTAAATATCGCAATGATAACCATATCCATAGGTCAAACCAAGTTAATAGAATACATATAACATTAGGATCTTCAATGAAATAACCCTATTTACAATCAAAATTACAACATCAATATCTCAATGGAATAACCCTATTCGTCAAGTTAACTAACATATAACAACAATTAGTTAACATATAACAACAATTAGTTAACATATAACATTCTCATCAACAACACATAACATGATCATCAAGTTATCTAACATTAAAAAAATTTAGTAATGCATACAACTGCAGGTTACTACAATCCTTGACTATTTGACACATGTGCATATAACTACACTCATAAACTAACATCTATCATGAATGTAACCATATCATCAAAAGACATGTACATAAACGTAATGCATATAAAAATCCTTAACTTACAGACCTACATGCCAAACATACAATAATTGTATGACGACATGCTCTTGCTTTGAGGTCCAATTCTACAACTTCACTTGACGATCTACATCTCCTCTTCTATCTCAACCAACACATTAGCATCATAACAACCAATAGCACCATGATGACCTAAATTATATACCATGAGTTCACAAGGAATTTTTGACCTACTATTCATTCATAACTATGACCAAGACTATACATGCACAACAACCACATATAGACATATAACACGAGTACAAAACAATATACACATACTTCTAGCTAGAGTCCACTCATCTATGCATGATTGTATCAACTATAGAAACCATGACCTCTTGCATGACAACAAAAACCACATCACATGCACTTGATAACATGTGATCACTAATGTGAATAATAGTGCATAATCAATCACACACATGAAAACGTACTCCATGACCACACCTTTAACCTTAACATGGCGACATCACTACAACCATGATCAACACCATGAAAATGCAAGGAGCACATGGACTACCTGCATAAGGAACATATATTCAACCAACATGAAACCATGATCAACACATAGCCCAAGGAGACCACAACCACGCTCTAATACCACTTTGCAACACCCTCCTCCCATATATACCCAAGCAACTATCCAACCAAGGTAAACATGTGACAAAAGGTCATTGTGATATGATTCAACCTCCTAACTCACATTAAGGAAGTGGAACTGATGGAAACACACCATACATATATCAAACATCATCAACAAAACCCTTAGAGGACAGGTCATCCACTTAGATAGAATATCCTTGGGTCCCACTGTTGTTTTAGGTCTCTTAAGCTACAGTCGCTCTCATGCTATCGGCAAGGGAGTGACCAACAACCTAAAGTCACTCTCATAGGCCTATCTGCCAGTGATTGTGGACCAAAATTGTCAGTGCTGTGCTAACAACTCTGGGATTTGAGCCACTTTTTCAAGCCCAGAGCCCAAGTCACTGCCCATAATTGAATGATCTCTTTAGATTAGTAAATTAACATGGAAATGATCGTATTAAACAAAATACTTGTTTAAGACCTTGATTGGACCCCTACTATCCATGATAGACATTTCATCAAACGTATTGTGAACATGTAACTTACAGGTGTAAATAAAAAATTAAGTGTATGGATCTCATACTTATGTTGTAGTGGATACAACCACCCTCCAAAAATTTTCCTTAGCTTTGTTTTGGAGCCTCCCTACAAGCCATCCTCAACAACATGTCTTGCACTATCAAGTACACAAGCTTCAGTGGTTTTCTAGCAGCTTGAAAACCTGTGCATGATAGCTTGTTTCATTCCCCTCACAAGTTTCTTCCCCCAACTTGTTCCAACTGCTGGCTAAGCAACTCCCTCAAGAAATTGCGCAATTCTAGAGGGGGACCAATCTTCCATGTAGAAATTGCACAATCATGTATGGCAACCTGTTGGGCTCAGAAACTGCACAATCCTGCTCGTCAACCTTCCTAGTGAAAACTGTGACATCTAACCCAATAAGATTGCTCAACCCAGAAATTGTGAAATCTTGGGCAAATGTGAGCTACTCAGCCCAGAAATTGCGTAATCCCTTTGGGTAGCTAGCCTAGCTCCCTCCCAGGAATGCACAAATTTCTCCCTCAAGAAAAGAGGTTGTTTCATATGCCATCGGGTTGAACGGTTCCACTTGGGACCGAGAAAAATTGACTTGCATGCATGGGCTTCTTTTTCCCGAAATAGAAAAAATAAACATGCAAAAATCATCCCTAGATTTTAGGGATCTATTTTTAGGAGTTGGAGGTTACATGCAAAGATCATTTTAGAAACTTTCCTCCAAGTGTCTCTTTTTCCTAGATTTGTGGCATGTGCGTCATGAGCCTCAAACATATTTATTCGATGATTCAGAGCTCACTTCTTCACATTGATCTTGGAGATTTGACATCCCACAACACATCCAGGAGTCTTTGACACATGTAGCTAAACTATTTACGGGTAAGGCTGCTTAACTTTTCTTAAGTAACATTTCTTTTGCTTTTTGTGTTTTGGCTTGTATCAGTGTTGTATACTTGATTTCTATGAATTCTTTCTTTCATTTGCATGCATATTAGCTTGTACTAGCACCATTTCAATTTTCGTTAGCATCTCATTGCTCTCGCATGCATGCCATTATTTTGCACGAATAGTCGTTGATTCGGTGACTTGCTTCACACACATGCATGTTGTTTCATTTTCTGAATCTCGCATTCACTATTTGCATGCACGATCATTCACTCCTACTTATACTTAGTACCGCCATGCATTCACATCCACATTTGATTTCATTTGCCCATTGGCGGGTCTGGGCAACCCCGGCATAAACTCTACCTCACCATGACAACATTGTGCAATCCTGAGAGCGAAGGCTCTCCCTTCCTCTTAGAAAATGCACATTTCTACCCAGTGACTATCCTCTAGTCTTTCATTGTGCAATTCTAAGAGGCAGTGACTGCTGGCCCAGAAAATTGCGTAATGCAGTCACTAGGCTTACAACCCCTGCCAGCTGAAATTGTGCATTGCACAGTACCAACAACCTACAGGCCAGTTTTGATTGTGGATTGTGAAATTTGAGTAGTCAACCAACCTTCCAATAGTCTGGACTGCCTTTTATGCAGTTCTAGCAACCACTCTCCTGGCCTCCTAGGAAAAATTACGCAATCCTTTCCTATCAACCCCCAAGTATGTTGCATGTCGTTTCCCAAGTTTGTTTTAGTTTTAGCTGACAAATTTCTTGCCATGCATGTCACTATGTCTCTAGATCTATCAAATGTTTGTTCATCTCTCATTAGTTCAGGATCAATGACCTCCAAGAGAGAAATATCAAGGACAACGACGGAAGTGCAACTGGAGTAGCAGTTGATTGGGTGTCTACAAGTTTGTCGATCTATGAAGACACCAAGCTGATTGTAGACAAGGACATCAAGGTGAAATGTCAATAGGTTAATGATACATTTGCAAGAAAATTTGGGGAATACCTCGAAGACTGCCAATTCTATGTGAACATCCACAACTCCATCTTGTACCAGATTGCATGCAGGTATCCTGTGTTCCCATGCACAGACAAGATACATTGGATCATCTTGCACACTGATCCCGAGACGATGAAATTGAGTAGTGTCAACAGGACGAATATTTGTACCTTTAGGGCATAGGATTATGAACATATGTATCAAATGTTGAAGCCAGTGATCACCATGGAGACACCCGTCAACATACCCAACAAGAATGCCAACTACAGGGATATCTTGAAGAACTAGGTGAAGGAGATGTTCAAATTCAAGATGAGACCCAACTAGGTTTACAAGATGAAGATAATGTGAAAGGAATATCAATAATTAATCATCTTTTCATGTCTCTTGTATGTCTAAGAGAGCACAGAAACCTTCCCACAGAATTGGGTGATCGTGTTGGACCAACTGGCCAGTGAAGGCAAAGCATGCAACTGGTCCGACATGTTAGCTCACTGGCTGAAGGAATAGGTAGCAAGAGCTTGACAGCCACCCAAAGGTCAAGAAGATGAAATCTACATGTCTTCTTACATCTTGGATGCAATCTATGCCAGTCAGGAGTTCTCGGGCTTGAAGTGGGCATGGACATCGATAGAAACTTCTATGGACACTTATTGTAATATGTTGTCCGAATGCAACTTCATAGGAGTTATCACACAATTTTCATATCATTTTGTCACCTCGATGTACAACATGTTATTTGAGCAGGATCCACCTTGCATGTCGAAGGATGCAATGGAGGCACTGGTCTACATAGCAGATTGGTATGCCTCACCGTCCGACACCTTCTTACAGATGTACAGTGTGGAGAAGCCTCCACAAGTTTACTGAAGTTTTCCTTGGACAAGCTCGTCATGCAGGAAGTATCATACCACATCTGGGCAGGACTGTTAGCTAGGTTGCACCAGAAGAAGAAGGCACCTTGGCCTGCTCTTCCATTACGGATCGGTTTATACGAGATACATACTTTCAAGCATGCACATGTTGAAGCAGAGGAGATCAAGAAATATCCATTTGATGCTTGAAGCTACAATCCGTATGACCCGCATTGTTTTGTAAAAGATCACTGCACAAGAGTACAATTTCAGTGGATCCATGGGGTGTGTCATTGGATGGAGGAGGACGCATGGAGATATTATTACAACTTCTCCAGGCCTAATGAATTGGTTGACATCTCTATAGAATGCTTAGTGAAGCAGCATCCAGGAGAGCACTAGCAGCAGAGGTAAAAATACAGATGCGTGACAAAGGAAAGAGGAATGTTGTTGACAGCACGAAGGCAGAACAAAGCTACAGGTTATAAGTAGACCCACTTGTGCATAAAGCATCTTTGGCAATAGAGGAATAGAGGCAACAATGTGATAGGAGGAACACGCAAAGGTAGAGAGAAAAACATAGAATGGAGGAAATAGAGAAGGAGTTGTATGAGTTGAAGGAGAAACTATGGAAGGAACAAGAGCTACAGAGACAGGATAAGGAAGCACAACAAGAATAGGTGCAACAGGGGGCATAACATGTATAGATAGATGAAACTATGACAGTATAGGTAGTCAATGCATCTGAACAATTGGGACTAACTATACAGGGTGAGCATTCGTAGGAGCAGGACTTCGCTCAAGAGATTGAACAAGCACTTGAGCAGATGGATATAGATATTGAGCAATAGGAGTTAGAGCAAGACATTGACCTCATGCCTCACCATCAAGAGGTCAACCCACTAGCTTCACCAGATCTACAGGTGGAGCAAGTCCTAAGCGACCAAGGAGACACTGATATCCTTGGGGAAAATCCAAAGGGAGAGATGCACAACATCTCATGCAATGAGTCCCAACAGATAGTTGTGCAATATCACATAGTGTCAACTCTGGATGATCACACATCTCCTGTGCAGTTTGACAAATGAGTGATCATGCCTAACGTGTGCAAGCATCCAACAACATTGGCCGATGCTACCAGAGCATATGCGTAAGCCACTAACTTGAGTGTTCACTTCTTGATAGCTGAGAACGAGTGAATGGCTAAGGAGTTACAAATGACCAAGCAGGGAGGAGAACTGGTTACAACATCCGATCGAGTAAAGTTGAAGAAGGAAATACTGGATGAATTGTTGTCTCTTGACACAGTCATGCATACATTGTATTCCATGTTTCGTACCATGCATAAGGCAATTGTCCATCTCAATGGTTGGTAGCAGTGATGTGCTAGGAGGGCATGTATCTTGTCAAACATGCATGCTGTTGTTGATTTCATGCAAACATGTACAATGAGATACAAGGGAGCCCTATTACACTTGCCCAAGATGGTGAAGCCTAGATCGGTTGAGTTGAAGGAACACATACAAAATTAGATACGTACCTATGAAAATCTCCCACAACTCATCACTAGTTTGCATGCTTCCCATGCACGAGTATTCGGGAGCATGGATGTTGTTGTGCACACACATGCGATCCCATCTATTGGCACACTCACCCAGGAAAAGACAAAGGCACAAGTCCGATTGGAGCTTGACTTCTACTTTGACGAGTTGATGCGCATAGCCACCAACCTAGATTTGGTGATCAGTCCAAACACCACGCACCATTATGTCATTGGTCTAGATGCACTCAAGGAAATGTTGTGCATGTTATCAGATGAGTTGGATAGAGGAGCTCGAGTAGTGTACCCGAATGCTATGGAGGCAAGATTTTGTTTCCAGAAAGATGTCACGTTAGAGTACATAGAAACCATCATGGACTACCGAGCTTGGCATTAATTCGCTACTATCGACCACTGTGAGGGTGTCAAAGATATGGTCTTCCAAAAGTTGTCTGAATCATAGTGATGTATTGCATGTCTTGCTCAAGCCTATTTTGTCTCACATGGGTACATGTTCAGATTGTATGTAATGTCTTGCTAAGTGCAAGTTCAAGTGTCGATAGTTGGATGTAATAGTCATAGAGTAGATGAAGAGTCATGAGGGTAGATGAATTGTCACAAAGGGTAATGTCAAGGGACACGCCACCCTTTTCTATATATAGTCCCTCATAACTCATTGTAAAGGCTTTTGGTCAGCAAATATTCCAATTGGAGTATCTTAGAGAGAGCTTGGATAGTATGGTAACGAGCCTTGGCTTCTCCACTATGCAGAGCTAGTATATTTATTTGCAGGAGCAGGTAGCAGTGATTGTAACGTTCTGCTGTCGGAACTAGTGGTTAGTCATGGTTGTATTATATGACTGGAACTTACACTTCTTAATTTAATAGAGTAAACATATTTCATGCATATGTCGTATTGTATTTCATCTGTCTTGTTTATTCTAAATGATGTCTGTATCTATTTGCTTACACATGCATGTGTAGCTATTTTCTATATATGTATTTATGAATCTTACTGAAATGTGTTGTTGGTTTAATCATCACTTTGGATTTCCAGTTTACTTTCCTTCTATGTTGTGATGCATATTTTATCATGTGTTCCCTTCTTAACTACATGCTTTCACAGGTTTCGAAGGGGCGCACTCACTTCACCCTCCATGTGTTAGAACCACTCATCCACCTTCCTTGACTTACTGCATATGCCACACCCTTTCTACCAACATGGACATCTTACTTTCCTCTGTGTGAAACTATAGTCAAGGTGATATTGTACGACCCACTGTTGGGACTCCTACACTAAATGGTTTGAGGTCTAGTTGGGACTTCTTACCAGGGAGATCCCCTAACATGTTGGCAGGTCCTGCACTGTCAACATTTCTAGCACTAGAAGGAGGTTTAGATTACAAGTTCTTTCCTCTCATCCTATTTTGAACCTTTGCACATCTATCATGGATTCTATTACACTCACCCCTCCATGATGTGTTTCGCATGCCGAATCTCTCAACATCATAAGGGAGTTTTTTAATCTCTTGTCTGAATTCAAGTATGATGCTGAAGGCGAAGTGTCCTGTCCTGTGTTCTTACAAGACTTCCTTTCCATGCTTGACGAGGAAGATGGATGTTCTGACGAAGAGGCCAGCCTGTTGCTTGCATACACACTTTGTAAATCCCCACTACGGTGGTGCTGCAGCATACTGGCTGACAACGTTCACTCACTTGAATCTACTTTCCATCAGTTTGATCCAGAGTCTCTTGACCAAAAAATGTTACAAAAGTGGAAGGCCCTACATGAATCGCCTATGGATTTTTTGCAGCACTACTATGATTTCCAATTTGAAGCTCCAAAATTCAGATGAAATTTCCTTATCTTCGGGATAGGTTCGAGTATTGTCTTAACAAATTAGTCTATCCCAAGAAAAATTTTGAGCCCAAGCCTCACTCAACATACTTCAGTGATGGAGCTGCACAATCACATATGGATATGGTCACTACCACCAGTGATTGTTCGTCATCCCCTCATTAAACAACTCCACCACTGCAGATTAATGCAAGAGAATAGGCACCCACATCTATTCAACTGTCACATCTTCCCAACATCACTTCGCTTAATTTTCGCACAAATTTGGTTGTGAGGCCATTGAGTTGTCACATGCATTTTTTACCTCAAACTCTGTCTTCATACTCGGATGATCCTCTAGATGATACTGTCTTGTGTTCTTCCATTCTGGACTCTACACTTGTTGTGAATGAGGATCAAGTCATCGACAAAGTTGGTGTTTCACAACCAGAATGCACTATCATTCATGAACAATATGATTGGGAGCTTGAGCATCAACACTCAGCAAAGGATGACTCCCTTCTATCGGAGCCTCCTCTGTTCTTTCCTAACATCTTTGGTGAACCTACCATCCATGATTTTGCATATGTATCTCCATCTACAGATGCACCCATTATTGATCATTCACTGGACACACCGGATGTTAGTACATCATCCGACATCAGAGAGGTTAAATTATTCATTAAAATTCCACTTGACCTTTCATTTGCTTTCTCCGGAAACATAGAGGGTGAATTTGTCTGCTTCTCATCTACCCCTCTATTTGATTTGTCAAATCAGGAGGATGTCGATGAAATCATTGATATTACTAATTGTAGCTTCCGTGATCTATTTACTCCCATATTCGATCACGATGATAATTCTATCACATTTGATTTTTCGAAGCCACTTGTTTATGATGATCTATCTATGTTTATGATTATCTATTTGTTGATTTTTCGTAGTTCCATCATCGAAAATTTAGGGAAGCCCTTGAGATTTAAAAGAGGTTGAGAAATCTCAATAGAGAGGATGGCTAGAAGATTAGTAGTTGTTAGGTCCCAACACTCTCTTCCTAATCGTTTTCTTCCTCCCCCCCCCGTTTTTGGCTTGTGCCAATAATTTGAACTAATATAAAATATAATTACTTGTATAATAATAAGTTAATTTAACAATTAGATATACAATTAATTATATCTGAATATT
>APFE030301001.1:0-11546 GCA_000404065.3 Pinus taeda | reverse complement strand
GCGTCTCCTGCGGCGCCTCCACACTTCCGCAGCTGCAGCGCTCGAGAGATCACCCTTCACAGATTCGCTTTCCACTTCACTTCCATATAGATCGAGCTTTTGAAACAATAACCCAATATTTCAGATCTTAAGATATTCAACCCAAAAGCATACACAAGCCAAATGATCTCCTTTGCTTTATATAGGCAAGCTCTTCCTCAAATCATGGACCAATACCACGGGCCAAAACGATAACAAACCAATACCATCAACTCAATACTAGGGATCAACACGTCTGTCGAGATGCCATGGTCCAAAAACCATAGGTTCAAATTCCAAGGACTAACTACCATGGACCAAAGGTAAGTTTTCCAACATGAAATAAATTTTCTCTGCATAAAATTCCGTGAACTTTTCTCCTGCGTACTTCTTAATTCTCATCATATTGAGAGCCATGCCATGGGTGTTGCCATCAAGTACAACATCTGTAACATATAACCATACCAGAAACATAATGCCAACAAAGGCATGGTTTGTGATTATGTGCCTATTCTCACTGGCCAAGTTCGAAATGGTAGATCCTAATGTTGGTTCTACATACATTAATACATCCTTGGTTCTCCTTGGCATGTTATACTTCCTCTTTCGTATTCGTTTCCAGAGCTCACCTCGTCCTACCATCCATCTCCACCACAGCTTAGTCCCCATAATTTGGTTGGTGAGGTATGGGTCCCTCAGCCCTAGGCCCCTTCCTCATTTTTTCTTTTCAATCCCTGCCATGAAATCAAAACCCATTTTTTCTACTATTGAAGCCCTCCCCATATGAATTTCTTAAAAATTTACACCATTTTGGAACAAGCCACTTTTGGGGCGGCGATCTTCGATAGTTGGCAAATCAGTATTGATTGCAAAACTGCTTTTACCAAAGCTACTCTTCCTGCAAGTTTTAAAGACCTGAATGACCAGTTGGCTAGTCTTCCTAGGAACTTTTGTATAGTCTGCTGCCAAATTTCCATTTTGAGAGAGTTCATTGCCAAAGGTATTCCTATATACTTGGTAGGCAGCTCTCCTTCCCTGAATCCCAATATTCGCGCAAGGTAAGCTTTTACCTTACCGGTTGTGTTGAAGAAATAAGTGCAAGATTTCTCCTTGTTAATTTCGGTACCCAAGGATTCCATGAAGAGATCCAGGATGTCTTTCATCCTTTTAACTTCCCTGAGAGAGACATTACAGAATAGCATGATATCATCCATGAACTGTTGGTGGGTTATCGGGAGATCATTCCCCCATACACTTATCCCTTTGATTCTATCCTCCTGCACTTCCTTTTTTATATACCTTCCTAGCCCATCTGTAGCAATAATGAAGAGGAAGGGTGATAAGGGATCCCCTTGCCGAAGACCTCTAGTGGCGTTGAAGGTAGATGACGGAGTTCCATTTAAGAGGATTGAAAAGACTGGGGTAGATATTAGTGCTAAAATCCATTCTATCCATCTGCTATAGAAACCAAAGGCTTCCAGAACTTTCCTCAGGTACTCCCAATTTAATCTATCGTAGGCTTTGGATAGATCCAATTTGATTATCATTCCAGCCACCTTTTTTTATTTTAGCGAGTGCACCACCTCCTGGGATGCTATCAGGCCATCTAGAATCTGTCTACCCTCCACAAAACCAGTTTGTTCAGGGGATATAATACTAGGGAGAATTGGTTTCAATCTTTTAACTATCAGAGTGGATATAATTTTATAAATAACATTACAAAGGGAAATAGGTCTAAATCCTTGTGGCTCATTTGACTTGGAGGTTTTAGGGATGAGAGAGAGAAGGGTGGCACTTAAACCTGGACATACCTTTTGGTTTCTTCTGGATTCTTCCACCACCTCTAGGATGTCATTGCCTATGAACTTCCATGCAGCTTGATAGAATTCCATCGTAAATCCATCCGGTCCCAGGGCCTTATTTTTGTTAAGTCCTTTCACCACTTCCTTGACCTCCTCTATTGTAGTTGCTCTCGTTAATGCAAGGTTTTGATCTCTGGTGATCATCTTAGGGATTTGGTTGCATATTCTGTGAGCTGCCTCTCGCCTTTCCTCCTGTGGCTCCATTAAAAGATCTTTGAAATGTCTTACCAGGCTTGCCTCCATATCCTCATGCTGGATTTGTCAAACTCCTTCTTCATTTTTTAGGGAAAAAATTCTGTTTCTCTATCTGTGTTGTACTATTGCTTTGTGAAAAAATTTGGTGTTCCTTTCTCCCTCCCTTAACCAGTTCACTCTTGACTTTTTCCTCCATAAGATTTCTTCCTGTTTCCTTCTTTCCTCTATTTGGCTGACCAATCTGCCTTCTTCTGCTGCTAATTTTTCTCTTGTATTATTTTTCCAAATTCCTTTTAGTTCCACTTCTTAATCTTTTGCTTTATTTCCTTTAACTTGAGCTGGAACGTTTGCATTATATTTCTTCCCCTTTGTTCACTTTGCTTCCACCATTCCTCTACCTTATTTATAAGCTTAGGGTCTCTGAGCCAGAAAGCCTCAAATCAAAATGGTCGATTTTTAGGATTGGCTTTGAGGTCAATCTCTAATCTCACTGGCTAGTGGTCCAACCCCATCACAGGTAATATCATTTCTTCCACAAAAATATCTTTGCTAACAATCTTCTCTGATATTAGAAATTTGTCTAACCTTGAGGCTATTTGATGCCTCCCTCCTCTTCCATTATTCCAGGTGTGTATCCCATTATTAGTTATGATATCGACTAGCCTCTGGTCATTTATGGTATCTGCAAACAATTCCATATCTCCATCTATCCTCCTCACACCTCCTCTTTTTTCATTCAAGGATTTAATCATGTTGAAATCCCCTCTAATAATCCATGGTATATTTTGGTACAGACCAAACACATTTATTAGGTTTCTGATGAAGTTCCTTCTTTCTCCTAGGATATGGGGACCATAGACCCCTGAGAGGAGTATCCATTCTTTGGATCCAATATTTTTGAATTTGCGAGAGAGTATTCTTGGCATACATACCCATTCTTAGAATCTTACTTCTTCTAGGTTCCATAGTATGGCTAGACCACCTGCACTTCCCAGAGCATCTTGTCCTACTACCTCATACCTGGGCTTGAAGTTTCCCATGATCTCCTTCAGTTTTAGTTCACTGATCTTGGTTTCTTGCAGTATCATAACACTAGGTTTATCTTTCCTTAATCTTTCTTTGAGATATCTCTATTTCCCTTTACTATTTAGACCTCTTATGTTTCAGGTCATTATTATCATTTTAATAGTTTGGTTGGTTGGTGGAATACCTCTGATAATGGAACCACTCTTCCTGAGTTAACGAGCATTTCTCCCACCATTTGGATGGATTCACTCAGGGGCCGTCTGCCCCTTTTTTTCCCTCATTTGCCTAATGCTCCTGCTTCCTAACCGTGTCCCACCTGTGATCTAAGATGCTCAGGTTGAATTATCACGATCGCTCCTAGTTTCTTTTTATATTTTTGAAACATTTCTCTGTATAGTTGTTTTTGGTCTTCTGGGATGAACCTCTCATCCAAGTGTCTCCATTCCTATAGTAATCTCTTCGTTACTTGTTCCTCTTCACTAAAAGTTTCTTTCTGAGGGTCTTTCTACATCTGGCTTTGCTCCTTTTACATTCTATTTATTTCTCCTGTGTTTTGTTCCACTGTTTGGACCTTTTCTTTCTTTTTCCCTTTGTCTTTTTGTATTGTTTCTATAGGTTCCTCACTGCTTTCCTCATTAATCTCTTCCATTTCCTCTTCCTATAGCACAACAAATTTGTTTTGATTTTCCTATTCCTTCTCTTTCTGAGGATTCTTATGGATACTCGTCAGTGTTTTATTCCTTTTCCTTATGTAGACCTCCTGAAATCCCTCTTGTATTTCCTTGCCTGATCCTTCTTCCTTTTTGCTTCCCTGAGTGGACTTTGGAATGTTCTAAGGGAAAGATCTGAATAGGTGCCCATATTCATGGCATCTCCTACACCTAAAGGGTATGTGCTCATAATCCAAGGGTTGTTTCCAAATTTCATCATGATATTCTACTTCTATGCAGTCAGGGAGAGGTTCTATAATGTTCATGTAAACATAGATCCAGGCATAAGAAGTGTACCTTCCTTTTCTTGTTGTTTCCGCCACCTTAACAAAGGTCCCAATCGAGTTGCCTATTCCTTCCAGGATTTCTGGATCCCAGAAATCCATTGGGAGGTCAAACAGTCGGACCCAGATTGGCACTGCCAACATTTTTTCCTTATCCGGATTATAACATTCTTCCTAGTGGCACATTAATAGTCCAACATTATTAAAGAAGTAAGGACCCTCCTCAAATACCTTCTCTTTGTCTTCTAGGTTAGAGAATACTACTTAAAAGAATCCTTTTGCTCCTAGTTTCAGATCCATGTGCCCTTTCAGTTGGCAGTGTTGTTGTATCCATTTAAGCAGTTCCTTTTTTGTAGGCTAGACCCCTATGAATTTGCAGAACAATGCATGATCTTTCATAAAACCCTTATATTCCTCTAGTTTGTTGTTGGGAATGACAAACCTAAGTTTCTTTTATGCTCCGGGCAGGCATTTACCTCCTAGCCCACCTTGTCAATGCGCTCCCATGATCGGTGTGTCTTTGCTCCGTTTACCATGACTTCCTGTAGTCCCATTTCTGCTAGCTTCTCCCGTCGTCACATTCTTATAGGAGGGGATTGCTCCCCCCCTTTCCAAGCTCATCATACCTCCGTCAGTCCACATCTGCCTGAATTGGTCTTGCTTTGCGGTCTGTGATGGTGCTCTCTCATCCGACTTTGCTGTATCCCCTATCCCCTGTTGTTGTTGCAGGCTTGCTAGGGCAAACCTGCATCAAACCCTAGCCCGTGACCCTAAGCTCGACAGCATCGCATCCCATCCCAATTGATAATTTGTTTTTAAAAATTGATAAATTTATCTTTTTAATTTAATCATTCACACAATTATATTTAGATAAAACAACTTTACTTTCATATGCACTAAAAGATTATGATTTTGAAAATGTCACAATAATTAAATACATCATTATCTTGGCAAGGATCATCATTCTTTGTTTCTTTGTGAGTAATTATATCATCTCTATTAAAAACTGAGAGATGATTGGACAATCATGTTAAATTATTAAAACCAAACTTATATAAGTTATATGTACAAAATTAATAAAGAGAACCATTGAGTAACCAATAGACTAAATAAATCCCCATCACATTGCATAAACTTACCTTACTGTGGATAAACTTACCTTGCCATTGGAAAAATGGAAAGGATAGCGCCTGCTCATTAAACTATTTATGTTTAACTTATTTAGCAGGTAATATATATATATATAAAGTTGGTTGGGAAATGTAATGATTTTCATAAATTCGTATAATCAAAATCTCTAACTTTAAGTCGAATCTATTTATTTAATCATAGAATTAACGCATTTAAGTTAATAAATATCATATGGAGGCACCACTTTTAATTTATAAGGTAATTATTAGATTAAATAGTTTGAATATTAGACCAATATATTTCCATGCTATATTTAAGATTTTCTATTAATTTATTTTTAACTTTGTCATTTTGCAAATGTTAATTTTTAGTATAAATATGATTTCGATGAAATTCTCCTAAAAACACAAACACAAATAGTATGGTGGTTCACCATTCTTATTAAAATCATAGAAATATTGTTATTAAACTATTTATAATATTCCCATGTATATTATAAAGATCATAGAAATATTGTTGTTAAATTATTTATAATATTCCCATATATATTATAAAAAATCTATTTGAAATACAATTATATAATATAATATTAATATATGATATATTTAATTTTTTTAATTTTAACATTGCTAGCGAGCCAAAAAAAAAAATGAAAATTATTGTATAAATCCAGTTTCATCCTAAATTAATAAAAGTTTAAAATAAATAAATAAAATTAATAATAAATTAAATAAAAATATATTATGTTTAAAATAATTTTAAAAATAAAATTACACTTAATGAAACTAATATAATCCTCCCAAAATAATTTAGTCTTTATTAATTTTACTCAACCCTTTCAATGTTATGTTTCACCGTACAATTTAAAAACAAACCTAACCAGAAAAGGAGACAATTTAAAAACGAAACTCATAATTTAGATTTTCCAATTTTTCTATCTGCTTTATAAATAATCTTTATAATCTTTAATCTACCCTTTCAATTTTATGTTTCACGTGACGATTTAAAAACAAAATTCATAATTTAGATTTTCTTAAATGATCTTTAACCTACCCAATACACTCTAACCATGTAGACAAGTCAAATTGTCAATAATTACGCAAATGACATACACATTTTTATGGAAAAAGATATAACGACATATTGCATGCACCTTTTGTATGTATCACTACATAATCCCCCGTTTCCCATGGTTGGCCAGCTGCAGAATAGACATCGGAAGGTGTCGTGAATGAAGTCGCTGCACTGCTCGATGTTCTGTCAGGGTCAGGTGTTCCCACACCATCCAGATCTGCGAAAGCAGGGTTTGTTGGCGAGGGAAGATTTTCACGCTCGCTTGTCAGCATCGAAACCACCTGGGTCATTGATGGCCGCAAATTGGAGCTGCTTGGATGCACAGCGGACCAATTTTAATCACTCTAATCCCTTCCTCGCACAAAGAAGTGCCCTCCAATGTGGATTCCATAATTTCTAAAGCTCGTTCTGCTTGATACAGTCTCCATGTCTGGTTGCCCAATACAACACAACAACGCAAGACTTTTGTTAGCAAGGCATCCCAACGCTATGTATGGAGATTTTAGAAAATTTGCAGTTGAAATATATGATGAAAATGTATATATATATATATATATCTGAGCCATACTCTTTCGATGAGAAACTCGGAGTCTTCCACCAAATTCCGACACTTTCGTCCGCTAACAATCTCCAGTAGAAGAACTCCAAAGCTGAATACATCTGCTTTCTTCGTCAGTTGCCCACGTAAAGCGTACTCAGGCGCCGTGTAGCCTCTCCATAATGTCATTTACAATGAACTTATCTCCTTATCTCATAATGATATAAACCTTTCAGAAGCACATCCTTTAATTTATTAAATCAACTGGGGATATCAATAGTTTGAACTAGAGACATAATTCTTACAAAGTTCCCGCAACTCTAGTGCTAAAGGGGCTCTGATCTTCTGCAAAGAGTTTGGCTAACCCAAAGTCTGTTATTTTGGGTCTCTGTTTATTTTCCAGTAAAATATTGCTGGCTTTAATATCTCTATGGATTATCCGAATTTCAGATTGCCCGTGAAGATAGGCCAGCCCACGCGCAGTTCCAACTATGATATCATATCGCTCTCTCCATTTAAGTAAATGACTTTTTTCTGTATCTGTAATCAATGCGTATCGGGAAGTAAGAACATGAAGAAGCTACATACACAAACTGGAACAAATCCAAGATCCATGCAGCGATTAAGCAGATAGAGAGCTAGAAGCAACCGAATATAATTCTGTCGAGACTACTGTTCTGCAGGTATTCGTAAACCAGTAGCCTTTCTGAGCTTTCAACGCAGCAACCAAGCAATTTCACTAGATTTCCGTGTTGAACGCGACTGACGACATTCGCTTCATTCAAAAATTCGGCGCCTCCTTGCCTTGAACCTATTTTCAACCGTTTAACTGCAATCTCTTTGCCATTGGGTAGAACACCCTGTACATCGATCAGATTATAATTGTTTATATTCTGGATTATGACGTGGAGTTACTGCTGGCTCTATTTCAATTGAGAGCAAGTATTTAACGCTTACTTTAAATCGGCTTTTAGTTATTTATATTCTCCATTACACCTTGAGCAGCTGTAAATAAATCCCTAATTCAATTGAAATCAATGATTTAACACTCACTTTAAAAGTTTAAAGACAGACCCAAAACCTCCTCCTCCAAGTTTGTTCTCTGCGCTAAAATTGGAAGTAGCCTCTCTCAGAATATGGTACTTAAAAGTGAGTTCCGGGTTCACTTCTGGAAGCGCTAAGCTGATTTGTCTTTGCTCACCTGCAAAAAGAATTACATGGCATCTAGTAAATCAATAGGTAAGCAGTTCATAAGATACCTGCTAATAAGCCGCACACTGAATGTCTTAGCAATTTCGAGACCTCTGGTTATGGGATTCCATTTCCAACCTTTCCGTCGAATCCACATGAAAAGGCCTATGGATGCAATTAATCCGGTAGTAGCGCCTACTCCGCCTAGAGCTATCGGAAGCACCTTAGATCTTTTTCCTCCTGCAAATTTGCTCATAAATCCTTCTTAAATTAGCTATTTTTATTTCACCGAATGAATTAATCTCTTTAAATCCAGTATGTCCCTAATCGTTGTAAGCTATGGTGAAAGAAGTACATTAATCCAGTATGTCCCTAATCGTTGTAAGCTATGGTGAAAGAAGTACATTATAGCGCACCAAAACGAAATATTTGGTGTTAGATAACTATGGTGAAAGAAGTAAATTTAGTAAACCAAAATGAAATATTTGGTGTTATTTATCTAGGTAATAATTTTGAGCTATAATAATCAATTTTCAAAATTTTCAAAAATATTTAAATTAAAGTCGAAATGATTTCAACACCATCAAACACTTCAATATCCAAAATACTTAATCCAAATCTCCAAAATTTCAACCACATTTTTCAAAATCTTACCTAAATTTCGTACACGGATATATTTTAGTAAACTGGCAACGTTTTATTACTCGGATGAAGAAAACCACAATATCCCTTCTCATCATTACATACCGGATGCCGGAGTACCCTCTCCTTGTGGCGTTGGCGGCGGAGAAATGATGGAAGTATTGAAATAGCTATAAATCTCGTAACAAGCGCAGTGATAACTTTGGTAGCTTGCTCCATTAGCACCAGTTGCGCATGCCATGTGATTGATATTATTCAATCGACCGGGACCGGATATCTTTGACCAACCTACAGATAAGCATGAGCGGCAGTTTGATGGGGACAAATCTCTCCAACACTGGGCTAAGCCGTACATTTCCCTTAAATCCGAATAAACGGTGTCAACGTTAACTGTAGCGAAAAGTTGAGGACTCTGCACAGCGTTTTCGATGGTATTTGAGAGCACTTGCTCAGTGATATTTCCAAATTGCACTGGAGCATAGCTTTTCTCGAGGTTGCAAACAACATCCGTAAGCTCACCCTCATAATAATCGTTGTAAAAGTTATCATCGCCGTGACGTAAGAAGCACTCGTTCAGCCAAACGAATCCAGAGGTGTTGTTTTGACATATCTTAACAACCAATGCTGTTGCCTCCGATTCGCACTGTCTGCAATCCGAGGAATTTATATCCCCCCTACATTGGGCAAGCCCATAAATAGTGTTATTGTTGTTTTGCCCCTCAACACAAGTGTTGAATCCGCTTGTAGAAACATTCCCTACCAATAATTGAAACAAACCTGGTTTATGTTAGATATTTTTTCTGGTAAAATAACAAAAACAAACACAGAGTAGAACAGAATAGAGAACGACGCTCTGTTTCAAACACAGGATCTTTAACACACAATTAAAAAAAAACTTGTATTAAATAAACACTGCTGTTACAAAATGGGTCTTCCTCTGAACAGAGGGATTACAACTGGAACGCTTCAGTTCCACAACAAAAGGAATTTTCTCAGCACTGATGTGTGTTTCCTCTTATCTACCTTCTTTTTTCTAACTCTTATCTACACTGTTGTGTCTACACATATATAGTGCATTGGGGGTCATAACAGTCCATCAACCGATTTAACTCTCTGACAGAGTCTATGCTGTAATTCTTGAGTCGGTTGTGTGAAAACCCATAACTGATAAATGCTGCGACCGACTCGAGGCTGGTTCTTTCCTTCTCGGCCATGCTTCTTATTTAATGTTGTTGGTGAGTAGTTATGGCTCAAAGCATTCTTTCTTCCTTGGGAACACAAAACAGGTTAAGTGCGTAAATGCAGTATGGTGGTGGCGTGCATTTGACTAGAACAAATATGGGCCGTCGGATCAGCAGATGAGTGGCGGGATCGCATCGCAAAAACATTATCGGCAGGATGAGATGAGGTGAGAAGCGGTGACATGCGATGTGCGATAATATCGCATCGCAAAAACAGGGGCAGAGGCTTAACGTACGTAGGACGAAACTTGCGATCTTCCATCGCATCGCAGACAACACAGGGATGCAACGAAGGGTGACAAGAGAATGTGCGATATGCGATGGGATCGCATCGCAGGAAACTCCAATCACTGTTTTCTGTAATAAACTTGGTCGTTGTTCAACTGTCAGCTTCTAGCAACGCTGCAATCGAAATTACTATTCCACAACTCCCCTTTAATTTCAACTGCTGGGTTATCAGTCATACCCAAGCATTTCCTGAAATGATCAAAAATTTTCTTTCCTAATGGTTTTGTCAAGATGTCAGCTAACTGATCCTCTGTTCTACAATGCTGCAAAACAATCTCACCATTGTTAACCAATTCACGTATGAAGTGAAATTTGGTGTCTATGTGCTTTGTCCTTTTATGAAAAACAGAGTTTTTAGACAATGTTATTGCTGAGCTATTGTCACAGTAAATGGTTGTGCCATTTTCTTGTTCATGACACAAATCTCTGAGAACTCTTCTCATCTACACTGCTTGGCATGCTGCTGCTGTTGCTACCACATACTCTACCTCTGCTGTTGACAAAGACACAACTGGTTGCTTCTTGGAAGCCCATGAGATGGCTCCCGATCCCATATGAAACACATGTCCCGATGTCTTTTTCCTATCATCAACACTTCCAGCCCAATCACTGTCAGTGTAACCTGTCAACATGAAACTTTCAGAAAAGGAGTATAAAATACCAAACCCCTTCGTTCCATTCACATACCTTAGAATCCTTTTGGTTGCCTGCCAGTGAGTCTCTTTCGGTCTTTCCATAAATATGGAGATTAAACTCACAACGTGCATAGTGTATGGCCTAGTTGCAGTCAAGTACATAAGGCTGCCAACTATGCTCTTGTACAATTTTGGATCAAAATCCTTGCTGTTGTCTTCTTCGGTCAATTTCAACCCCATTATGGTTGGAGTCACAGCTGCCTTGCTGTTCTGCATGTTAAATCTCTTCAACGCTGCTTCTAAATATTTAACTTGAGAAATGAAAACACCATCTTCACTTTGGTCTACTTCAATTCCAAGAAAATACCTTAAGAAGCCCAAGTCCGTCATTTCAAATTCACTTTTCATGACTGCTTTGAAATCAGCAATGAGAGAAGCATCATTGCTAGTAAAAATCAAATCATCTACATATAAAACAACAATAAGAATCTTACCGTCATTCTCCTTTATGTAGAGTGTGGGTTCACCATCACACTTATCAAACCCATTCTCAATCAAATAAGCATCTATTCTGCTGTACCATGCTCTTAGAGCTTGCTTCAGCCCATAAAGAGCCTTCTTCAGTTTGCATAATTTATGCTCTTGTCCTTCAACTTCATAGCCTGGAGGTTGTTCAACATAAACCTCTTCTTTTAACACTCCATTTAGGAA
>APFE030300998.1:0-17969 GCA_000404065.3 Pinus taeda | reverse complement strand
CTCCACCTCTGTTACACACAATACAGCTCAGATCTGATCTCCAAATCTCTTCCACTCCTTGCCTGCCTCCACTGCTCAATACCTGCTCAAGAACTGATGAGAATGGCTCACCAAACTCGTTTTTCACCCGAAAAAATAGTCACTCACTCTTTGTGGACGTGAGAATAAGCTAAAATGTGGGAAATACGTGGGCAACCTCATTGGCATACTCAATCCCTTGATTATGCAAGATCTGGTGCACAACTATAGTCACAACTGATAGCAATCTGATTCTCTAACACCTGTCCCTGCTGAACTGAACATGCACTGACATGCAACTGAGTTAACTGATGTATTCATTAGTTGTATTATGAGTTAATAACTTGTGAATTAATTAATAACTAATTCACCCAACTCATCTCTAGTCTATTTGCCAGTTAGACTAAATACAACCAGTTTAACAAAGCTAAACTGAACACAACTCCATCAACTGCACCTCCAGTCCATTAAACTCAACTCACTTGAGTTCTAACTGAAGTCCTGCATGCAAATATTAGTCATCCCATAGGTAACCACGTATTTCCTTCTGGGATCTGCATGTACCACATCCGTAGCTCATCCTGAAGTGCTCCAAGAGAATAAGACAAAGTTTATAGTCTAAATATTATTATGAGCTAATAATATTTGACTTTTCTATATTTAGACTGAGCAGTCACTCCGCTGTGATCTAAAAATAGAAGTCCATCTATTTTTTCCAAGTTGATCAATCATCCATAAACAGTAACCTGCAATCCATAGACATGATCCATATGTCTAAAAATAGACTTGCACCAAAAATAGCCTGCGGGCCCACTTAGTGAAGGCGACTCCTTTCCACTAAGCTCCATCATCTTGTTGCATTCTCAACAAGCATTTCTTGTTGCACACTTTTCAACAATATAGAATTTCAACGTCTTACCATTTACGCTGCATCCTTGATTTTGTTTTCTCCTTGAAGCTTGACAATAACATTGCCAATTGTGTGTTTGAATGAAATGTCACAAATCTCCATAATGGTGATAATGTGACTTCTAGAAATCCCGCAACCACTTTACTAAGAGCTTGATAAGTATAAGGGTCACTATCATAGTCAATGTTTGGGATATCGAAACCATGGGGAATATCTGCAATAACTAGGGCATAATCCCTTTTACATATGAGTTTAGAAATGTCTTCATAGTCACCTTGTATTTCTTGATATTGAATAGTGTCATGCCCATTCCAAATGAAATGAGTAAGAGTTGGATCAAGTTCAACATTCCTAAGTCATTGTTTCTTCAGTATTTCGATCTTAGTTTTTTCAATAAAGGTTCTGAAACTATCTGGTGCTCCATTTCCATCCTTCCTCATCTTTAAGAAAATAAACAAATATATGATAAGTTATAAATAAAAATAATATATAGATGAGTAAAAATGAATGTATAAATCAACATACTTTTTTAAATGCAAGATAAAAAAGAAAAATTAGTGTTGATTTAGAACCTGAATCTAGATAGTTGCGTACAACATCATCCCAACTATCTTCATTCAACAATTTAACCATTTGTTCTTGTATTTTCATGTAAACTTTGTGACTGCATAGATCAAATAAAAAAAGTTAATATAACAAATATTATTAGGAACAATATGCTATATTAAAAAGAAAATTATAATCTAAAATAAGTAAAATAATTCAACAAACTTACTTTTGAAATTCCTCGGACATTTCCTCCAATGATAATTCCCCTAACCTCACATGAGATAATATAGCTTTCACAAGTTTTTCATCCTACATTCCTTGCAATGCTCTCCAAGGTGTGATAGTCATATCTTATAGAAACTGCTTCATTTTAGGACCTGATTTACTATTGCTACATATCAATGCTTTATACCTTTTGGCCTTCTAGTTTTTAATGCCAATGTTCTCCCACATGCTAAGAATCTCATTAATCAATTCCAATATTATCTAGTTCTAAATGGCAATTGGAAAATGTTATCATTATCTATGAATAAATCAGTATTTACGCTTCTGCCTTGTTAATTGATTTTCTCCTCAATTTGATAGCCTATTTCAATACAACATTCCTTTCATAAGTCTACAGTAACATTTATCTTATCCCCACCACATTTTTCTTCAAATTCACTATGAATAAATCTAACCCTTTGGATGAAAGTCGTAGACATCCCATATTCATTATATGAATTATAATCCCATGCCACTAACTTTGCTTCTATATCTGATAAACCATCATAAATGATACATTTCATTGTTTCAAAAAATGGGTTATTGGGATATTCCTCCATCAACTGTCTTTAAGCTTTTACAGAATGGTTCCCCCCCAAGCACATAATAATTGTATTCAAAACATTTTGACTTATTAAATGCTTCTTTGTTGGGAACTTGAACTGGATCAATAAGAAGCACATAATTAACCACATGAGCATATGGATTTTACCTCATCAATGCCTTCAAGTTGTGAACATGCAGGTGGTGTGGCTTTTTGATTTGATATAAACATTGTCCTTCACTTGCCTTATATATTTGTCTCACATTAAGATGAAATGTACGACCACCCACAATTAAGTTTCTCTTTGTCAAATTCTGTTGAATGGCATTTTGTTTTGTTTTAATAATGCCATCCTCTAAATCAGCTCTTAGTGTAATGGTTTCTTTTATTTCTCTTGAAGTTTGACTAGGATCTTCACTATTGGTAATGAGTACTTGAGAATGTTCAACTTTACTTTTCTTCCTCATAATATTCTCATTATTAACTAGAACAAATTTATTCTTGGGCATTTTTACTTTTTGTCTTTTACGTCTCTTCTCATTTCTAACATCAGTTCCAATGTCATCCTCATTAACGACAACATATTATTCAGTGTCAGTTTCAAATTCCCCATCTTCAAAAGTAACCTGTCTACCTTTGCTAGATTTATCCACTAGAGGCATTTTTTTTCTGATCCCTTGGATGTAGTTTTATAGCATCATGAATTACTACTTTTTGTTTGTTTTTCATATATTCTTCAGACACTGAGTAGAAACTATTGACAACATTCATAATATCATGCTCTATGAAATGAATGCCTCTCAACATAATTGAAACACTTTCAACAAAATTCTGTCAAACAAATATCACATGTTAATAAAAACTAAATGATAAAAATATAATGAGACACTTACAATAATGCAAAATAGAAATATAAATAACAATAATTACGATATTTTGTGTCATCTCATTTACGATTTGTTTACACAACTTTGTAGATACCTTATTCCTGTCATACAATGAATATAATAATTGATATTTAATCCTTTCATGTGATTTGGGCGGTTTTGCAAGTATATAAACAACTTCACTGTCCGGTATTGAACACATGTCTATGACCTTTCCCAACACCTCATAAATTCCACTATCATTATGTATATCAACATATAGATATATTTGCACATCTTTGCTTTCTCTTTCTTTCACATACCAAACATTTTCTGAAAGTTTCACTTCTTTTGATTTCTTCCAGTATGAAATCATCTTCTTATCGTTCTAGGCACTTGAAAGATTTGTAGCTATTAGCTCAGGTTTGGTTTGTTCAACAATGTTTTTTGAGGATCCATCTTTAACAGTCTTTGGTCGAGAAAGATTCACAGAAATATTCTTTGATGCCATTTTCCTGCAAAAAAAGACACATATATAAATCAATAAATAAAAAAAATAGCTTAAATTAACAAACAAAACAACAGACGATAATTAATTTTGTAAAAAAAATAAAAAAATTAAGAAATTAAAAAAAAACATCCCCTTGCTGCCCCACCCCGAAAATCGGCCCACCACCCAGGCCGGTTGTTGGGTTGCTGGGGTGGGGTGGGGGCCAGGCGCCAACCCCCTACCCCACCCCAGTGACCCAACAACCGGCCTGGGTGGCAAGCCGATTTCTGGGGTGTGGTGGAGGGCCCAACACCAACCCCCCTACCCCACCCTGGCGGCTCACCAACGGCCTCCACTCCCCACCCCGATGGCCCAATGGCCCATCAGGGTGACGGGCCGTTGGGCCGCTGGGGTGGGGCAGGGTCTAGACAACCAGCGCCCCCGCTCCTCTCCCATGGGCCTGTTTGGCCGCCGAGAGCATAATCAGGCCCACCATGCCCACTGCGGATGTAGTGGGTAAATCTGTATCATTGAAATTTTTAATTTCTAAAAATAAAATAAAATTCATTAAACTTATTTAATTTTAAAATTTGCACACAACAAAAAAATAAACTAACCTTTCAAATGCAATAATCATCCGTTGAATATGTTCTTGATAGTAATGCAATTGCTGCAAAAATTAACTCCAAGTATTTCAACGAACCTCGAAAAACCTTGATGTGATATGAGGAATAGTGATAATGAAATTTATTATATAGCAGAAATTACAGAATTGTTTTACCAAACAGTGAATGTGGGACTAATTTGTTCTTCTAAATTTTAACATGTAAATATGTTATGGCAATATAGGGAATTGTAAAAAAGCTAACATTATGGATTTTTTTTACAACACGGTGAATGTGGGATTAATTAGTTTTAGAAGGTATAATAAAAATTAAAAAAGAAATTAAAAAAAAAACAATTGTCTAGTAAATATTATATAGTTTAAGTAATAAATTAATTTAGGTAAAATATTTAGTTTACAATTTTAATTTACAAGATTCTCATAAGAAAATTTTAGTTAAAATTTTTCAATAAATTGTAGAAGAAAATTATGGAGGGAAATACATGAAACAAAATTTTAGGAGGGAAAAAATTTAGCAAAAACTTTTAGAGGAAAACTTTGGAGGGAAATTTTCATTCTTTAAGCTATATATTATCATTAGGAGAGTCTGTATTTGTATCATTCAAACTCTTTTGTTTGAGATGCATGGATTCTTCTGATAGTAAAGTTTTTCTTTGTGAAGCATCAACATCTTCGTTGCATAATAACTCTACTCATATTGATGAGTATAACAGAAATTATTCCACTATGAATGGAGATTCAATTCTTCCACTTAGTCATAATACTAAGGACTATTAAAGCAACACTGATGAAAGATGGGATGAAGAATTTCAAATAAATAAAGAGTCATTGTTTCCACTTAGTCCTAATCATATGGATAATTTATGAGAGCAGCAGTGATGAAGAGCATGATAAAGAATTTCAAAAGAATGGAGTGTCACAGTTTCCACTTAGTCCTAATCCTATGGACTATGAGAGAAGCAGTGATGAAGAGCATGATGGAGAATTTCAAAAGAATGGAGTGTCATGTGTCCACTTATTCCTAATCCTATGGACTATGAGAGAAGCAATGATGAAGAGCATGATGAAGAACTTCAAAAGAATGGAGTGTCACGGTGTCCACTTAGTCTTAATCATATGGACTATGAGAGCAGCAGTGATGAAGAATTTAAAAAAAATGGAGTGTCACGGTGTCCACTTAGTCCTAATCCTATGGACTATGAGAGCAGCAGTAACGAAGAGCATGATGAAGAATTTCAAATGAATAGAGTGTCACAATTACCACTTAGTCCTAATCCCATGGACTATGAAAGCAGCAGTGATGAAGAACATGATGAGTAATTTCAAAAGAATAAACTATCATGTTGTCCACCTAGTCCTAATCCTATGGACTATGAGAACAGAAGTGATCAAGAGCACGATGAAGAATTTCAAATGAATAGAGTGTCACAGTGTCCACTTAGTCCTAATCCTATGGACTATGAAAGCAGCAATGACGAAGAACATTATGAGGAATTTCAATTGAATAGAGTGTCACGGTGTCCACTTAGTCCTAATCCTATGGACTATGAGAGCAACAATGATAAATAACATGATGAAGATTTTCAAATAAATAGAGTCTCAGTTTCCACTTAGTCCTAATCCTAAGGACTATGAGAGCAGTAGTGATGAGGGACAGGATGAAGCACTTAGTCCTAATCCTAAGGACTATGATGTTTGCATTATGATACAAGTGTTGGCAATTCACGCAGATGACAGATCATAGTGCAGTAGGTCAGTAGCAAAGAATTGATGATCAGACTACACAGAATGAAGAGAGAGAGATATATGCAGGTTACCCTTGATAAAGACACGTCTACATGCGGGTTAACCGATCAAAAGGTGCGTATACGTATACATACACTTTCATGCAAGGGAAGGCACGTACATTGGGTTTTGTTCCATGGTATTTAATCCGACATATTTGAACCTATGGTTTTGGTTCATGGTATTACATCTAAGAGTTGATCCCAGGTATTTGATCCAAGGTATTGATTGTTTATGGTTTTGGACCATGGTATTGAGTAAGGTCTAAGACTATAAAAGGAGAAGAAGATCATTAGGCATCTGTATTGAGAAAGTCTTGAATATCTGATGAAGTATGAGATCTAGTATGCAGGTAATGAGTTCATTATGCTTTGCTTGACCTGAGCTAAGGAGGAATCTCAGCAGTTGATGGAGAACAAGATCTAAGGATAGGTCAAGATCTAATGACTTGGAATGAATCATCTCTATAAGGTTTGATCATGTTTATTCTAGATCTGTATACTGACGCATGTAATGTTCTGTAGATGTTATGATCTGGGTATAACTTAAGTTTGGAATAGCTGCAAATCATGAATGAATGTTTACAGACATATACGCTAGTTGATTATGATAAAAGTGCGTACATACGCAGGTTAGATACATCCAAGTAGCGTATACCATTTGAGCTATGATGTTTGAAGTTACAGGTGTTTTTGGTTGTTAATGAGTTCTCATGATTGTTTATTTAGATTGGTTGATTGTGTTTTGCTTCAATATTGATGGATGTGATCTATAATGGATCAAGATCATAATGATTTATCTTTATGTGATCTGATGAACTAGATATGGTTACTAACGTATGTATTATCTTTGTATATGTAATGATCTGGGTATGTCTAAAGTCAGGAAGTGCAACAAAGTTATGAATAAGTAATTAATGACATATACACTGGTTCGCTTTAGTGAAGTTGCGTATACACGCTGGTTTGGCACTTCCAAGTAGCATATGCACTCTAATGCATGATTTTTTATGATACAGTTGGTTCTGAATATCGTTGCAGAGTTCAGCGTTTTGCTTTGTGTTTTGGTGACTGCATTCTGTTGACAAGGTTTCAGTGATTCAGTATTGGGTGATTCAGAGATTGATGATGCTAGTGTTGATTGATTATGTGCTTCAATGATATTAATGGGTCCAGTATTAAAATTAGATGAAACGTGGCCTTCAGATTATGGTATTGTGCTTCAAGAGTATCCATTCTGAAAATGTATGAAACGTGGTACCTAGAATAAGAAAGAGAAGGTTGTTGCCTTCTGTAGGTTGGCACCTACGTACTAGTACATCATCTAGTACAAGAGCTGAGGGTGTGGTAGCTCCCTTCGAGTAGCAGCTGGAAAATGAGTAAAGGTTGGATCATTTCAGTAGGCCGGCACCTACGTACTAGTAAATGGATCGGCTAGTAGAAGAGCTAAGGGGGTGGTAGCTCCCTTCCAAGAGAGTCTGGAGAACGAGAGAAGGTTGTAGCCTTCTGCAGGTAGAAGCCTGTGTACTGGTATAAGACTGCACCAGTACAGAACTATTTTAAAAAGAAGTTTCTTATTAAAAAGAAGATTGAGACGACTTGCAGCAGGTTGTTTTCACCCACATTGGGTTTCCACCTTACATCATGGTGTTCATGTGTGCTTCTTGTGTGTGAAGATTTGTTCTATTTTATTGCTCCTGTTTACTGTTCATATGGTTAATAGTTTAGATTCACTCATTAAGGATCAACTAACTAAATCATAAGTTTACTAGATATACGCTTGTTGCATTACACATAGTTGTGTATACACGCGGTTTTCCTTAATTGAAGTAGCGTATATGAATCTTAATATGGAAATGAAAAGGTTATATTGACTTGATAATACTGATTCGCCTCCTCCCCTCTCAATATTATTTCCAACAATTGGTTTCAGAGCAGGTCCTTTTGTAGAAGTTTGATTGCTTGAAGGAGATCCATAGAACAATGGGAAAGAATTTTAAAAATAAAGTTCCTAAGAAGAAGAAGACATCTCAGAAGAGCTATGAAAGTGGGAGAATCGATTGGGGAATATGTGGAAGAAGCACTTTAGATTCAGAATCACTTTAGAATGAAGAACTATCATGTATGAATTTTTTATCCTCTGGTAATACATTTATCGATCCATTTCAAGATGATGAAAGTAATAGCGAAACAACTGAATTTTCTCTTATGGGTGAGCAAGAAAGATATCAAATAGAGGTAGAATTTAAAAGGCTTACAAACAAAATTAGAGATCAACAAGATCTATTGAACAAAAGAGAATGTGCCTTCAAAGAAGAAGCTACCAAACTAAAAGCTCAACTAGAAGAAGGAAACAAGGTAAGGAAGTTATTCAAGGACAAGGAAGATCAATGTCAAAAGTTTCAGGATGAAGAGACATCATTGAAAAATGACGTCAATGAAAGGAACACAACAATCAAGAAACTCAGAGAAAGATCCAGTTACTATGAAAGGGTTGAAGCTATGATCCTCTCGCTAAAGGAAGATCTTGAAGAATCAAAGAAGCAAAATAAAGATCTACTCCAAGCTCTTAAAAAACAAGAAAAAAAAGTTCTTGAATTAAGACATCAGTTGGAAGCAGGAAGAAAAACTGAAGAAAACATGAAGAAGTAGTATCATGAAAAGGATGAGCAACATCAGGTTGAGGTAAATATTCTTAAAGATAACTTAGAAGAAAAGGATAAACTCTTACGATTTCAAGATAGTACTAAGATCTTGGATGATATTCTTAGTAGTCCAAGGTCTCCTGCTATCAAAACGGGTATTGGTTTTCATGAATCTGTTGAAGGATAATTTAGTTCACAAAGTAAGACAACGGACTCTAATGTAAAATCTGAAATTCTCACCAAAGAGATGAGAGGTCAATCCCATCAACAACCAAGGAAAGGAATTCTTCAAAGAAAATATTTTATTCCTAACTATGGAAATAATAGTCAGTCAATTCCTCAAATGAATAATGTTGAATGTTATGTATGTCATAATCTTGGACATGTTGTTGCTAGATGCAAAATAAGAATGGTTCAAGACTATCACTCAGAAAGATCATCACGTTTCAGGTACTTTAAGGGATATTGCTTTGCTTGCAATATGTTTGGTCATAGAGCTGTTGATTGCTATAAAAGGAATATGAAACATGTAGGATGTTATGCATGTAACAAGATTGGACATGCAACAAGGAATGCAGGAACACAGTACGGGCACCATACCAAAAGAAGAAATAATCACCAAACTTGAAGAATGGAAGAAGAAGGAAGTACAGTCAGAAAGATGTGGCACAACACAATATACAGACATGACAGACTCAGAGGGACCTGAAAGTGCAAAACTTCAGTGTCCTAAATCTCATACACAAGTTTCATGAAGGGAAGTCACGTATATACGCGAGTTGGTTACTGCACAGTCGTGTATATGTTAGTTTGAGGAAAAGCAGTGGGACAGGCTCAGGAAAAGGGGTTTGATATGATTCAGTCCATATTTGCTTTGTTTGATAATGGTTACAATCTACTGATGATCTGTGGAAATGTCTTGACACTTGTAAGATGTTTAAAAGTGTTTTGATCCTAAATTAATAATGATGATGCCTTGATACTTCTTGCTGATATATGCATGATCAAATTTGATAGTGAACAAATGGCACAGGTTCAGGGGGAGCATATGCTTTTAATAATGCATTGTTGGCTAAATGGGTGAGACGGAGCATAAGGAGATCATTCCAAATCATTTATATCTGGACCAATTATCTATTCATTTTTGTCATCTTCTTCTTTTTTAGAAGAATAGCTTGAAGTAACATAAGTCTTATTCATTGCCAAGATCCTTTGAATTCTGATCACTAGATTATGGTTAGTAGTCCTTGGTGATAATGCTTATAGGGCTAAATGATATATCTTGCTATGATATGGTTATGAGTTGTCCATGACAAAATCTCATATGATTCTTGGGGTAACATAGTTGATGTTCATATCAGATTTGTGGTTGATTCTCTGATGATGCATATATGGTGCTTACATGGTGATCTTCATAAGGATAAGGAGAAGTACAAAGCTTGAATGCACATCTTCATTACTTGATGATGAGTTACTCATATGCTGCTGTCGTCATATGCATAAAGATCATATAATACAGTTGTGATGCAGGATTCCTATAGTTCTTGGCGCTCATGTGGATGAGGATTGTTGTTGTTGATGATATCAAGAAGTCTTGACAAAGGATCTTGAGCTCAAGATACATAGTGCGAGATACATGAATGTTTACTCAAAGTTTCATTGTTGGAGACATGATGATGATAAGTTCTTATCTATATGATGGTAGGTTGATATTTACATATGTTGATTGATGCAGATGTTCCCATGTGATGATACTTAGATCATGCAGATCTTGATGAGATGGCTATGGTGTTTTTCACTTATGATATAATGTGAATGATTCTATATATGCAGAATTCTATTCAAAAATATGAGTTGATGCAGACATACCTTATTGTTGGTCTAGATGTTGTTGTCAGATAATTATGGAGCAGATCATACATTGTGTATGATAGTTGCTGATGACTATCATGATCTTATTTAGATGTTTTCTCTTTGTTATAAATGTCATGTAAAGGTCATATCAAGACTCATGATGTAATAGTTTGTCTCTATCTATTGTAGTCATTTGATGAATCCCTTTTGGTCATATGATGTAATTTGTACCCCCACTATGCATGGGAAGGATGATGTGATATTTCAGTCATGTATAAACAATTGGTATCTAATGTATCCCCACTTGGTTGGGTGGATGAGTGAATATCGGTATATCTCCACTTGGTTGAGAGATGGATGTATGCTTTAGTCTTTGGTGATAGGAAGGTTATTTCTGATAGAGTCATGTTCTTCTTGTAGAACATCTTTTTGCAGACCTTGCTTACAGTCAGGGGGAGCATGAACAACACACTTCAGTAAAGCAAAGATTTCAGCATGTACTTAGAAGGAGCATGGATAGATCGGTACATCTTGGCATATACAAAGGGGGAGCTCATTCAGAGATTTCAGCAGGTACTCAGGGGGAGTACGAACAACGAAATGTTTATCAAGGAAAGAGAATATCTTGGTCCGCCCCTTTTCCCTTGATGTCAAAGGGGGAGAGTGATTTGGTGTTGTTTCCATCAAGTCCAAAGGGGGAGATTGTTGGCATTATGATGAATGTGTTGTACTTGATGGCAACCCACTCATAGAAGAACAACTCACTTATATATAACTAGATGAATCTATAGAAGAGATAACAAGATACATGGGATGCACGATAGCCCAAAAGGGATCAGATGATAGTTCTCAGTATGACAAGTTAGCTTTGCCATCAAGTCCAAAGGGGGAGATTGTTGGCATTATGATACAAGTGTTGGAAACTCACACAGATGACAGACCATAGTGCAGAAGGTCAGTAGGAAAGAATTGATGATCAGACTACACAGAATGAGGAGAAAGAGATATACGCAGGTTACCCTTGATAAATACGCGTATACACACGAGTTAACCAATCAAAAGGTCCGTATACGTATACATGCACTTTCATGCAAGGGAATGTTCGTACATTGGGTTTTGGTCCATGGTATTTAATCTGACATATTTGAACCTATGGTTTTGGTCCGTGGTATTGCATCTAAAGAGTTGATCCGAGGTATTTGATCCAAGGTATTGATTATTTATGGTTTTGGACTATGGTATTGAGTAAGGTCTAAGACTATAAAAGGAGAAGAAGATCATTAGGCATCTGTATTGAGAAAGTCTTGAATATCTGATGAAGTATGAGATCTAGTATGCAAGTAATGAGTTCATGATGCTTTGCTTGACCTGAGCTAAGGAGGAAGCTCAGCGGCTGATGGAGAATAAGATCTAAGGACATATCGAGATCTAATGACTTGGAATGAATCATCTCTATACGACTTGATCATGTTTATTCTAGATCTGTTTACTGATGCATGTAATGTTCTGTAAATGTTATGATCTGGGTATAACTTAAGTTCGGAATAGATGCAAATCATGAATGAATGTTTACAGACAGATACGCTGGTTGATTATGATAAAAGTGCGTGCATACGCACGTTAGATACATCCAAGTAGCGTATACCATTTGAGCTATGATGTTTGAAGTTACAGGTGTTTCTGGTTGTTAATGAGTTCTGATGGCTGTTTATTCAGATTGGTTGATTATGTTTTGCTTCAGTATTTATGGAGGTGATCTATAATGGATCAGGATCGAAATGACTTATCTTTATGTGATCTGATGAACTAGATCTGGTTGCTAACATACGTATTATCTTTGTATATGTAATGATCTGGGTATGTCTGAAGCCAAGAAGTGCAACAAAGTTTTGAATAAGTAATTAATGACATATACACTAGTTTGCTTTAGTGAAGTTGTGTATACATGCTGGTTCGTCACTTCTAAGTAGCGTATGCACTCTGATGCATGATTTTTGATGATACAATTGGTTCTGAATATTGTTGCAAAGTTCAGTGTTCTGCTTTATGTTCTGGTGACTGCATTTTGTTGACAGGATTTCAATGATTCAGTATTGGGTGATTCAGAGATTGATGATGCTAGTGTTGATTGATTGTGTGCTTCAATGATATTAATGGGTCCAGTATGAAAATTGGATGAAACGTGGCCTTTAGATTATGGTATTGTGCTTCAAGAGTATCCAGTCTAAAAATGTATGAAACATAGTACCTAGAGGAAGAAAGAGAAGGTTGTTGCCTTCTGTAGGTTGCCACCTACGTACTAGTACATCATCTAGTACAAGAGCTAAGAGGGTGGTAGCTCCCTTCCAGTAGCAACTGGAAAACGAGTAAAGGCTGGAGCATTTCAGTAGGTCGGCACCTACAGACTAGTAAATGGATCAACTAGTACAAGAGCTAAGGAGATGGTAGCTCCCTTCTAGGAGAGTTTGGAGAACGAGAGAAGGTTGTAGCCTTCTACAGGTAGAGGCCTGTATACTGGTATAAGACTGCACCAGTACAAAACTATTGTAAAAAGAAGTTTCTTATTAAAAAGAAGATTGAGACGACTTGTAGCAGGTGGTTTTCACCCACATTGGGTTTCCACTTTACATCATGGTGTTCATGTGTGCTTCTTGTGTGTGAAGATTTGTTCTATTTTACTTCTCCTGTTTACTGTTCATATGGTTAATAATGTTCACATGCACTCATTAAGGATCAACTAACTGAATCATAAGTTTACTGGATATACGCTTGTTGCATTACACACAGTTGCGTATACATGTGGTTTTCCTTAATTGAAGTAGCGTATATGAATCTTAATATGGAAATGAAAAAGTTATATTGACTTGATAATACTAATTCACCCGCCCCCCTGCCCCTCTCAGTATTATTTCCAACATATCAGAGTAGCAGTGATAAAGGGTAGGATGTAGAATTTCCAGTAAGTAAATAGTCACATTTTTTACATAGTCCTAATCCTATGGACTATGAGAACATCACTGACAATGCGCATGAGGAAGAATATCAAATAAACATTGAGTCAAATTTTCCATTTAGTCCTAATTCTAAGGAATATGACAGTAGCACTGAAGAAGGGGAAGATGAAGAATATCCTTCAAGTCAATATTTCAAAAGCATAGATGATCATAGTGAGGATAAAATTCCTAAGAATGATGATGAAAATGCTTTATACAAATGATGATCCATTGATGGAGATGTTGCTCGCAAATATTGTATCGAGGAGTAGGAGCGGACCTGTTTGTATCAATCCAATATGTTCTAGTTATACAAGGGGTAGAGAAGAATATTTGATGAGAAGAAGTTCTATCAGTGATCTCATTTCAAGTGAATGTTTTCAAAAATATTTCTTGAAACATATGGATTTCAAGTTTGCATTGGAGAAAAGGAAGAGATATTTGTCAATGAATAAAAGCATGCAAAATTCATATTTAGTGGGGTGCATGCAATCTACATTGTCAAGTTATGAATATCATATTGGGTCTTTATTTATCTATAGAAAGGCTTTAAAAATTCTTCATTCAATTGGTAATTTTCCTCTATCACTAATCTGAGAAAATTTAGAAAAGGATCCTACATTTTATTGAGAAATACACCATAAATGCGGGTCTAGGCCATTATCAAATACTAAAATGTTATGGATGAAAGACTTGTTTTCAAAGCATGGAGAGTGTATTCCAAATAGACATACAATATATGTTCCATATAATTTATCAATATGATAAATCTACAACTTATACAAAGAATATGTAGAAAGTGCTTAATGAAATGGTTGATTTACTACATATCAATATTTTGTGAAGATATGGAAGAAAGAATTCAACAATGTCCTTATCCCTAAGAAAACAAGGATGGGGATTTGCAGTACATGTACTTCTCTTAAATAAAAAAGGGATAAATGTGAAGGGGCAGAGAGAGGTAAGCATTCATAAGATTAATTTTTTAAATTGTATAATCATCAACTCAAAACATATTTATTAATGAATTTCTTTTATCTTGGGTAGATTCCATTGTCAAATTGCTTCAAGAGCATTGCGAAAAATAAACAAGTGAAAGGAAAATGTTGTATAAGGATGGAAAGAATTTTTATGATAATTCAAATAAATATTTGTGTTTGATAATTGATGGTATGGACCAAAAGAAAACACTTCTTCCACATTTTGTTTGCACACCCAAAAATTTACCGGAGGGAAATTTTATTCAGTATCACTTAGTAGGTTGTATGGTATTCAATGGGAAAATGTTGCTAAGGGTATACATCATAGCTCCAAATATTCATAATTATGAAAATCTAAATATAACCATAATTCATGATGTGCTTTCTGATTAGTCTAGTAATCTTCTTGAAGTTTTGTATCTACAACTAGACAACACTCGTCCTGAAAACAAAAATTAGATATTTTTGGATATATAAACATGCTTGTTGAATTTAGAATCTTTCAGAAGGTAAAGGTTGGTTTCCTTCTTGTTGGGCACATTTATGACCATATTGAATATATGTTCAATTGTTTTTCAGTCACATTGAGGAGGAAGGGAGTTTGGAGCATGCCATCATTAATTGAATGTATTAAGAAATCATACATGCCATAGCCTATTTTTGATGTGTTGGAAGAAACTGTTGACATGCAAAGGTTTATTTTGGGGTCGCACGGTGAGGAGAAATGCATTAAAATACTTAATGACATTAGCTACCAACATCAATTTTGTATCCAAAAAATTGATAGGAAAACACTAATATGGGGCAAGAAGTATTCAGTTACTACAGAATGGGCATAATCATTAGGTTTGGAATTTTTGAAGTTCATTACAATCACTTCTTGAAGTTGATAATGCATTTAGGCATAATATAGATATAAATTATTCTAATTTCCTCGAAGAAATTAAAAAATGTATTAGATATACATATGAGTACTTTGATATTGTTGATTCATTTTGGTGGGTGTATTTTTACAATAATCAAAGTGATATCATTTCAATAACAACAAATGAAGATATACCTTTGAAAACTCCATTTATTTGGCCACAAAATGTGTCAAATGAACATGATGAAAGAAACATTGATGAACAACAACAATCTCAAGGTATTATTAATTCTTCACAAGTAGAGGAAAGAGAAATGTATATTGGTTCCAGAAGGTCTCATGCACAACATGAAGCGAAAGAAGACCTTTACAAGGGTTTAGTACAAGTTATTAAGGAGGGTTGCATGATTGCAGTGCTAGCAGATGGAGATCCAAATGGCTATCCATTATGGGTTGCTAAGGCTATAAAGGTCATTACAGAAAATGAAGATGTTGCGGTTGTTGAAGTACATTGGTATGCCATAAATACACACCCATTAAATGGTGTGTACAAGCTAGAGATGGTAGTTGATAAAAAAAAATTGGCAGGAAGAGAAAAGAAAGGGTACAAATGTAAAGCAATGCCACACGGACATCTTAAAATTGGAGGATGTTGACATACGTGTTTATGACTTCAATTTAAAAAAGAGAGGAACTCTTCGCTTCAAGACGATAAAGATTTTGAAGAGGTTATTACCAGAAGAAAAAATGTTGAGATGAGAGTCTGTTGAAACCAATCACTGATCCAGAAGAATTTTGAAACTTGAAATGGTGAGCATGCATGTAGCCTTAGAGGGGGCACTAGTTAATGGGAAAGAAGAATATTGAACATCTTCAGTTGCATCCAGTTAGTCATCTAAAGATGTGAATTCTGATGGTGTGCAAGAAAATATGAGTGATTCTGAATAATTCTCTAAGATTGTTTATATAACTAATGTTTGTATCGTATTTTGAAATACAAATTTTGATTTCGATATGGTGTTAAATGAAGTTATGAGTCACTTTTAAGTTTGTTGGATTATATGTTTTAATTATGATGATTTTTAATGTTTAGAATATCTACAATGCAACAATAACTTAGAGATATAATTTGTGTTTCATTCAATCTACAAGTATTGACATTTTGATTAATTTACTCATGTAATTTGTTCATAATATCATGGTTGAAACATGTTGAAAACTTAGGGTTTTTTAATTCTATGGTTGAAAATTTTCCAATTTTTTTTTATTATCTTTAATGTTATGGCTGAGAACAATTAGAATTTTAGTGATATTTGGTGTAATGTTATCATATGTTTAACAACATGGATGAAAACGGATGTAATTTTAATGTGTTTCAGATCCCATTATTTTATCTTTATCGCCATTACTAAAAAATGTTGAAATTATACATGGGAAAGAAAAATGTTATTCTACCGAAAACAATAGTGTGTTTTTCTCCTAAAAAATAATTGTTTTTTACACAAAAAAATTGGTTTTAATGTTATTTTTAAAATATGATCAAAATGAACCCTAAAAAAAACATCGTTCTAGTGAACGCACTTTTCATTTTTAGCACTATTTTTCATGTTCTTTTGGGGATTTTTTACTAGAGTTCCTGTTTTGAGTTTATAGTTCCCATTCTAAAGTTTACATTATTATGTGACAAGGAGACATTGACAATAGTAGATAACATGTACAATAACATGGAGATGATAGTTTCAACCCCATTACATGTTCAGGGGGAGCATGTTCAACTTATGATAAGCATGGTGTTGAGAATTTTATGGGGACTATCTCCCTTTGTATTTTTTGGTATTGATCCCTAGTTTTCGTATTTCCCTTTTCCATTGATGTTAAAGGGGTAGAGATAATCAAAATTTGGAATAGAGAATAGTGTACAAAGAGAGTTTTCATCTCAAAATCAGAGTTGTGGAGATCAAGTTGAGGTTGACATCAATGACAAAGAGAGAGCATGTTGGTAGGTAGTGTTGGCATTGATGCCAACAAGGTCTTAGCATTGCTTTTCTTATCATCTATGTCAACATGATGATGGTGGCTCTCATGGTTTGTGGTTAGTATGACGATCTACTAGACATGAGTTGTCACTATTTTGTTTCAAAGATGTTGATCCATTCATATGTGTTTTTCCAACTAGGCCTTCATGACCCTAAGTTGATGAAGATGTATTTGGAAATCTAGTCCCTTATGTTGATTTTTATTCATTGTATCAAATATATGGTCCTCAATGTTTGTTACAGTGTCTCACGGTTGTACAATTATATATATATAATATATATAATATATATATATATATATATATATATATATATATATATATTATAGATATATATTATTCCACCGGAAAAATCGTAATCTTTCATTAACCTTGAAAAATTACATATTGTAGATGCAAGATGAATATGCTATGTGTGTGTCAACCTCTGAGGGCTAGGTAGTGAATAAAAAATATCAGCATAATTACCAGAAACATCACGAAGGATATTCATATTCAGTCCTTCTATTTTATATGCATATTTTCCACGTAGGGCCATCTATATATA
>APFE030300996.1:159799-173838 GCA_000404065.3 Pinus taeda | reverse complement strand
AATAATATTTAATTTAATTTAAGAAAATAAATTAAATGGTAACAGATATCAATGTACGAAGAGGGATAATGAAAAGAAATAAAATGAGAATAGAAATGAATGAGAAAAGAGAGGGGGTGAAAAGGAAGGATTTGATTTAATGATGAATAAGCACCTAGGATGAAAAAAAATGAAATGGAAATAGAAATAGAAATGAATGAAGAAAGGAGTGATGAAAAGAAAGAAGGATCCCACTTAATGATGAAGAAGCTGGGAAAGTGAAAAAAAACTAAATAAAAAATAGAAATAAATGAAGAAAGAAGGGGGTGATGAAAAGATGGAAGGATCCCACTTAATGATAAAGGCTATGGATGATGGTTGTTAATAGTAGTTGAGTTTGCCATCATCATTGCCATTAATATTGGATTCTTCTCCTTTTCAAACCCTCCCTTATTAATAATAGCAACAATAATAAAATGTTGACACATTTTCCAATTTTATAATAGGTTAATCATTATAATTTATAGATTTATTCAAGTATTGTATTTCTATCTTTTTCTTTTTTCGTGTAATGATTTATTTTTTACCAAATTTCAAAATTTTATGATATTACTTATGAATCTAACTTGTTTTATTCCATCTTTTTTAATTATAAGAAAGAAGATTTTAAAAAAATATTTAAGCAATTTTCTTCCATTTAGAGAAAATATATATAGTGTAGAATGAGTGTATATTAATGTGCATTTGAATTGAAAAAAACATTAAGGAAGGTCCACAAACATCAATAATATCGAAAAGGTAATGAACTTGAATATTTATTTTTGTTTGTCAAGTGGTTTGAGTTCATCAAGATTACACTAGGCTTGACTTGAGAAACCGTGACTTAGAGGCATCTAAGCTGTCAAAATCACCCGGGCATTGCACTTGGCCTGGGCCACACCAACCCTTAACATGACTAGATTTTTGCCCACGGAGTTTCGAATCGGTGACCTTCACATCACGGAGTGACTTAATAGTAAACCCATTACCGTCTATTATACGCTCTGTGGGAAATCAACTTGAATACTTGACTTTAAAACCTATTACGTTTAATTCATAATACTCAATTATTTGGGATAATTTTTTTACCCTCTCTTAAAAAGTAGTTGTGATCGCGTCCTATAACACAATAATGTAAACAATAATGATCTTTCCAAAATCTAATCTTTCAAGGAGTCTCAAAAATTCAAAATTGATTCCTATGTGTTAGGATATTATAACTTCCTTAAAAACATAGCAAATAAACTTATTTTATTATATCCTAAGAAATTAACTTAATATCAAAACTACCTTATGAAACACGGATGAAGTTAGGCTTAGAAAAAGAAATGTCCATGGTGGACTTCTTGCCTCATAACTACTGGAAACTTAAATCCCTAGTTCACGCGTTCCTTTTCCAAATCTCCTAAGCCCACTAAAGAGCTTCTTCATCTATGAAAACAATTGGAGCATCTATGAAAAATCACAGTGAGTCTAGGGCCAATTAGTAAAACATTCCATGCTCAACATCAAGATTCTCAATTTGTCTTTTCGGCCAGTCACAATCTCCATTAGTTATACATGCTTAGAATCCAAGTTTCAATTTAACGTATGATTTTGTTATTCAAATGAGAGTTAGCTACTTGGATATAAAGAACCAGTGTTCATTTTGCCTCTAAGTACAATGAAAATTAAAGGTTTTACATAAAAAGTTCTGAATAAAATGTTCGTGCTTAAACATTTTCTAACCCGTCTAGACTTTGCTGCAAACCAAGATTGAAAATACACAAATCCAAATTTGAGAAGAGCTTCAAACTTAGGGTGGTGAATCCCAATATTAATGGAAAACCCCAAATACATTAGGATAGAGAGTCCAAATAAAGGGGCCAAGTCACTTGAAACCAAAATCACCCTTGGTCCTAATGCATTCCAAAATAAAAATGAACCCAACAGAGATCTTAAATAATCAAACCTACAATTTTTAGACACATTTGTTTATGCAATCTTCAATATTATAATGCCATCATGAGAGATATGTGTGAAATACCTCGAGGATTAGAGGAAGTGAATACTTATCCCTCGATATTGAATATGCACCACTACCTACCTTGACATTCATTCTCATTTAATTGGAATTTACCCTTTAACTATGAATAATATCATGAGTTCTATGAGATAAGAGATTAAGTTAAATATCCTCCCTTTTATCCTTATAGTTTCAACACCTAATTAAGTTGTTTCATTATCCAATCAATTTGCTTGAATATTGTGTTTCATGGGCACATGAAAAAGTTCTATCAATTCAAACCTCCTTGCTTCCTCGGAATTTTGAGGATGAGCCTTGGGATACATAGCTTAAAAATTGAATGGTTTCACATATACTTAGTAATTATTGTTCCATTTTTTATAATCAAAATGTTCTTGATCCTTCTCAAGTCCATAATTCAAAGACATTTATATAGAACCAAAACTCAGCTTTATTATTAGTAGCTTCTAGTAATCTCCCCTCAAAGTTTGATTTACTATTTCCTTCAAGATCAAATAAGATATCTAGTACTTGTCACTCCTTTATTTGTAATTTTTAACCTATATTAATACTCTTTTAGTTTGTATTTATTCATTCAGTCTATTTGTTGAATGTTTTGACCCTTTTTGGGGCATATTTTTGGGTCAAATTTTTTTAAACAGCAAGAGCATAGTTTATATTAGCAAAACGTGCCTAATCACTTGAGTAGTATATCAACTTTTCCCCGATATAGAGAGAGGAAAAGAATTTGAAGGCCAATGTGACATGACCCTTTAAATCTCTACTTTGTCCATTAATAGTGCAACAGCTATGTCTATATGGATGCATATTAAAAAAACTACCTAAGATATAACCACATTTAGAAGGCATAAGCCTATAATAAAAAAAAAAATGAAATTACCTTTGATTCATCTATGATTATAAAGTTTCTTTCTGGAGCTACTCAATTGAGGTCAAGTTGCTTATGTTGGTTTGGATTGACAGAGTTGATGGATGAAGCTTGTGCCCCTACACATTGTAATTCTCCCTATTTTAGTTCCCAATAGCCTGTATGTAACAACCCAGGCTAAAAGTTCATGTAATAAAGGTTAATAAAGGCAAAATAAGACCAAGGTCATGGGACACGTATTCCAAGCTCAATGTTGGGAAAAGAAATATAGTGCGCATCACTTTTCGTTTATTAATGGCTAAGGAAATTGGAAAAGAAAAAGTGGCATTAATTGACATTTTATTTATGAAATAAAGGAAAATAGGAGAAAAGGAAGGTGAAGAGACACAAATTTGCATGAGAGGGAAATTAGAAAAAAATTAACAAAAATGAAGAAAAGGGAGGCCTCAATGATAAAAAGGCTTATGAGGGTTAGTTCACAACTTTTGACAGTTTGGCTTTGGAATTAGTTTCAAGGAGAGAAAGAGCACCAAGAGGAGAAAGCAAGCAAAGGAAGGGAAAGGACAAGAAAGGAAAGCAAAAGAAGCAAGGAGAAGGTTGGATCAGTGGCTTCAGAAAAAAGATTTTGCAAGTAGCAGGTTGCATGTGTGATTTCCTAGCTGATGTGTGAATGCATGATACATGCATTTGTTTATCTGGTTCATTTGTTGTCATTGGCATGGGTGTTTTCGGATTTGACAGTGGTTTCAGCCTTGCCTTGCCATTTCCTAGATAACCATGGTGTGATGGATTCATTTATTGGTTAATCTTTGGATTACCATAAGATTTTAGAATCGGGTGAGGTGGTCTTAGGAAAATTCCCAAGGGTTGGGGTGGAGATGGTTTTTTTCCAAGAATCCCTCAATAGGTGGGTGGAGACAAGCAAATTCCTCAAGGTATGGTGAAGGAATTTTGAGGCATCCAAGCTTGTTTTGGTTTTGTGATCTCTTTAACGGTTTTGGCAAGAAAGTAGTAGTTTGAGGGTGGACGTAACTTAAACTATGGATTCCCTCGGTTTTTTATGTCTTGGTTTATCCCATAAAATCCCAGATTCATGCTTGGAATATGGCACAAGGGTGATTGGCTGAAAGAAAGATTTGGTTCAGCTTAATCTATGATCGGGTGGTACGTGGAAACCCTTGAAGTGGATGGATTTTGTGTATGTTAATAATAACTATTTTCCTATTCTGATTTATGAGCACTTATACTTGTTATTATGTTGATTTGATGGTTGTTTTTTCATGATTAATATTTTGGTTATATGTTGGTTATAAGCATGGCTCTATAACATGTTCTAGCTCTGGCTCTTGTTATACTTGATAAGTTGATGAATGCATGGACTAACTAGTGTGGTTGCAGATACTTGAGAGGCCATTAGACCTTCTCAATGATTCACTGCTAAAGAAAAAATATTTTTACTCATCTATGCAATCATGACCTGTAGCTTACATGTTCACCATGTGTTTGACAAAATGTGTAGTATGTTTTGGTCAGTCTAGGTCAAGTTTCTAACTCAAGTTTTTATGTTTAGCCTTGTCATTATGTCATTTATCATTCTGATAAGTCTTAGGCAGTTTCGGGGAGTGTTCTGGAGGCTGACCTGGAAAGTTGACTCAAATTTCGGGACTGCGCCCTCTAAACTGGGCAAGTTAGGTTACAACCGCATGGAAGTAGCATTATGCAGGTTGTTGGAGGCCTTCAACTGCACCCATGCTTTGCCATGCATGTAGATGGGAGCCTACATCATTGAAAAGGAGCCCCAACTCAAGGTTTGATCACCTAGGGTGGTTCTTTGGCAAGAAGGATGTGGTGAGTCATCATTCGGTGGTCAATTTGTAGGCTCCACTTCCTTAATTAGGGTTGGGAGGTCAAGTCATGTCATAGTGGCACTTCGCTTCACATTTACTCGGAGGGCTTGTAAAAGTGGGTAAATGTAGGGGTGAAGGTGTTACAGATTGGTATCAGATCTTCCAGGTTCAAACACTTGGATTGGATGGGCTAGATGCATGTTGTTATGCATGCATTGTCACAGTTATGGTTGTCTGCATGAGGTCATTGTATGCAGTTAGTGTTATCATGCATGATGAGATAATCTCCCTTGAAATTCACTAAGGTATGTTTGATTATGTTTAAATTTGGTTATTTGACATGGTATGTTTGCAAGAGATAGAGGATTAGAGAAGACAAGTATAATGGTGGATTACAGTTCACATGACTCTCCTTATAGATTTTCTGAGTAGAAAGGAGAAGAGTACTCCCCTAACATAGTCGATATATTGAGAAGTATAAAGGTAGAAATCATGAGTTTCAAAGTAGATAATAATGTCAAGGCACAGGAAAAGGAAGTAGAGGTCAATGTGGTCATACTTCAGATTTTATCATATTTTAAGAGATAGGGACAGCCATAGATCAGTTATGGATAGGAGGACAAGACTAATGGGGCATATGGTAGCAGGTCTCATGGTGGGCACAAGTTGGACAAGGAGGTGGCAGATGGATGGATACACCTGATAAGAGAGGCAGTGGTTATGGATTCTATTCCAATTCTAGTTCATATAGATATCATGGTCATCATCTCTATCATACTTATAGGAGGAATGAGCAACAATACTTTCCAGATGAGTTCAAGAAAGCCAAGCCTCCTACATTTGATGGAGAACTAAAGAACCTAGAAGATAAAGAATCTTGGTTGCTTGGGATGAAGAAGTTCTTCGAGTTGCATGACTATACAGAGAACATGAAGATCGGGATAGTTATTTTCAGTCTCAAGGGAAAGGCAAATATCTTGTGGGAAGATGTGTAGCGTGTCAGAGGCATCAAGACAAAGAAGTTGAGTTGGCATGAGTTCAAAACACTCTTCAGGAAGAAGTACTTGTCAGAGAGATACTATGACGATAAGACTAAGGAGTTATATAAATTGAAGATGGGATATATGATAGATTAAGAGTATATGACTAAGTTTTTGGAGTTGTTGAGGTATGTGTCATATCTTAAAGACAAGAATATGAAATTTCAAATATTCTTCAATGTATTGCCAATAACATTCAAGGATCAGATTGAGTATGATGAGCCTCGGTCGTTGGAGGAAGTCATTGGGGAATTGAAGCACTGTTATGAGCAGTCGAAGTGCAATACTGAGCCTAAGCGTGATTGGAAAGGCAATGACAAGACCAAAGGAAAATGGCCTCCAAAGTGGGAAAGACCTCAGGATGTAGGTGAAAAAGAAAATGTGGCTCCTTACAAGAATTTTAATGCAGTTTAGAATAGACATGGATCTCATCCTAGAGAGCAGTAGAATAAGGGTAGTGGCAGAGAATTGTTGCAATGTTGGATATGTGGAAAAGTTAGAGAAATTTTGAGGTAAAAAAATGGACCAAAAAACAAAAATTTACAACCAAAATAAACTTTATAAGAACCAATAGCATTCAAGATGATGATGTCAACCATGGGGGATGATTCACCATTTTTGGAGTAAAAAGGTAAAAAAAAAAAAAAAAAACTATTTTTTCAACTCATACTTTCAACTTATCTCCCACGGTTTTTACTCAAATTTCAAACGCAAGAACTCATTGGATGTAGAATTTAATTCCTCATCCAAGGAGTACCCATGTTGCATATTTTCGATGGACCCTGCTACACGAAAAATGAGAAATACATGAAAAAATGTTATTACAATCACATGTTTTAATGTATTTCTCATTTTTTGTGTAGCAGGGTCCATTAGAAGTATGAAGCATGGGTACTCCTTGGATGAGGAATTAAATTATGCATCCAACGAGTGCTCCCTCTCAAAATTTGAGTAAAATTGTAGGGAGTTAAGTTGAAAATACGAGTTGAAAATAAGTTTTTTCTTTCTTCCCTCAAAAATTTGATGAGGTAATCCAATCTTATTTTATTATTTCCACTATTATTTTATAATATTCCTTAGGAGGCCCATCTTAGACCTCAATATTTCTCTAATGAAGGATTTTCCATTGTATCAGGGTTGCATACCTCATATCTACAATGCTCAAGAGGCGTAAACTATTGGGGATGTTGGTCATAACATTCCTCGAATCTATGCAACACTTGATAACAAGTAGGCGAATCACTAGGCATCCATTATTGAGATGGAAGGTAAGCTTTGTGATTGAGTTGTTTCCACTTTGATTTATCTTGGATCTAATTATAGTTATGTTAATCCTAACCTGGTGGATAAGTGTGGCTTGAGTAAAGAAGTGCATGAAGAGTCTTGGTTGGTGCAATTGGATACAAGGACCAAGAAAAGAGTTCATCATTGGGTGAGATCTTGTGCATTTGGGTTTAATGGTATGCCTATATCAGCACATCTAAATGTACTTCTGTTGGGGTAATACAATATGCTTTTGGGTATGGATTGGTTGTACCTTCACAGGAATAATGTAGATTTCTACAAGAAGGCTATTGAGTGCTTGGATGATGTTGGAGAGAAGAGAATCGTGTAGGGTAAGAAGAAGCCTACATTGGTGAGAATGGTTATGACTATGCAGGAAAAGTGTAGTTGCAGGAAATGGTATGTATTGTTTGCAGTTCATATTTTTAGTGACAAAGGGAAGGATTGAGGATGTTGAAGTCTTGAAAAGGTATCTAGTTTTGTAGCAGTTTCATGATGTATTTCCAGTAGAGATTTCAGAGTTACTGCCTCACAGGGAAGTCAAATTTTCTACTGATTTGGTACCAGGAGAAACACTAGCATCAAAGGCACCTTATAGGATGAGCACTCCAGAGTTGGTGGAATTGAAGTTGTATCTTAAGGAAATGCTTGATAAGGGATACATAAGGCCAAGTGTTGGGATTCACAAGTGTTGTTCGTAAATAAGAAGGATGGTACTCTCAAGTTGTGTATTGATTATAGGCAGTTAAACAAGGTGAAGATTAATAATAGGTACCCTTTGTCGCGGATTGATGACTTGTTTGATCAATTGAAGGGAGCAATAGTGTTCTCAATGATTGACTTGAGATTAGGTATGCATCAAAGAAGAGGATATCTACAAGACTGCATTCCATACCAGGTATGGGCATTATGAGTTTGTAGTAGTTTTGTTTGTTCTTACTAATGCTCCAACTACTTTCCTATATTTGATGAATAGTGTGTTGTGTCCTTATCGGGAAAAGTTTGTGATAGTATTCATTGGTGACATTATTATTATTATCTATTTTAAGGTCACGACCAAGCCATACACCAAATGAGGAAGAGCGTGTAGAACACCTAATAGTAGTGTTAGGATTATTGGGCTTTGAATATGCCATATTATTCAATATATAAAGTTTCCATTCATGAGTCCTATTTTCGCATTTATGATACTTTTCATAGCCATTATACCATCAACTTCCTCTAAATGAACCTCTTTTACCCTGTGGTAAATTATGATGAATTTTTTTATCATTTTAATGATTAAATGTGTCTTTAATATGGTTTTATCAATGACAATTTGTTAATGTGGTTATGTGGCCAAGAATCATGTTCAAATATGATAATTTGTATTTCCCTACCAGCTCAGTAACAATCTGCCAGTTCGTTACTTAGTTCACTACCAGTTTCTGCACCTGCACAAATAGGAAAAAAATAATTATAGAATATCTTTTTATTTTCTCTAGCATGGTAAATTAGGTGTCACATGGGCCTAATATGCTGGTACAAGCATTGGTATATACCCAAATCACACGTGTGGGATCCTAGCACATTATTTAAGTTATAGCCAAAAATAGGTAACAGTTTTGAAACTGTCATATTTTTCCTCTATTTATATGCATATGGTGGCGAATATCAGGAATACGAAAAATGGGTTTTTGAAAAATATATCAATTTACTTATATCTTAAACCGTTTCCAAAAATTTAATACGTTTTAAAAGTTACAGTTGGTTATTCAAAGTAGATTTGTACAAAATTTCTGAAGAAAAAAAACCCACATGATTTCCGAGGCCATGGAATTGAATCAAAAAATTACAAGATAGCCTTTTGTTTATAATATGTAAAATTAGGTTCCATAGAAACATATCCCAAAAAATCATATTTCTGAAATTTTCCTCTAAAGTTGTAAATTCATTTTCTGATTTTAGGGATTTGCATCTTATCCTTCCTCAATGGATTTTATGTATAAATAAATCCTCAAAGGGCAAAGAAAATAAGTTGTTCATTATTGTAATAGAGGAGATATATTCACTTTTTGAAAAATTGAAACTATGTTGAAGCATTTATAATTTTTGAAGTTTTCAGTCAATAAGAAGAGTTGATGTTCTTATACATGGCATAGATCATTATTTGGTGTTGCAGGTCTTTTCCACAACGTATGCCAAGGTTGGTAGGGCCCCCATCCACTCGTATGTGTTGCTTTTCATTTTCTTAGTTTAATTGTCAGCATGTGTGTGCTTGATTTTCATTCAATTCATGTTCAGTTTGCAACATTTCAATTATGTTTTTGCAGTTTTAATTACTAATTAAACTCAGAAAATTGCATCAATTGTTACAATACACTCTTTGCAATATTCTCCACTCTTTTTCCTCATTGTTTCCTACCTTGAAGGATTGAGTGTTTGTGATAATATCTATCATTATGCATAGTCCTTTAAAACAGAAAGAAAGTGAACTTTTTTTCGTCAATTTGCATAATTTCTTGTCAACTACGAGTTAATTATTTCTCATGTGTTTCACTTATTATTACATTGATTTTGGTGTATTCATTGAATAAACAATTCCTGAGTCTAAATCCTGATTACATTCATTTCTAAGTTTAAAGCCTGATTGCACTATTTGTGAGTTCATTACTTGATTGCTTATGATTTACCTTACGTCAATATAGAAAATAACCATTGAAGGACTAAAACATAAATTAACTATTCAAGTGAAGTTACATGAACATCATTGTATGAAAGATTGTAACTCTAATCCTTCTTAGCATTTATTTTTGATGTTCCACGGATACATTCTTTGTTGTTTCTTTTCTGCAGTTTGTTGCTTTGTTTTCTTTTCTTGCCTTGCACATTTTTTGCTTGTAGTTGTCGGCATTTAATTTTCTGCATTTTTCTTTTCTACAACATGTTTAATGAGTTTTATATGTATCACTATATATTAGAAGCATTGAAGTTTCAAGACCTAATAAGCTACATAAGTAAAGCCACATGAACATTGTTTGTCGGTAATTAAAGATTGTGGTTCAAAATCTGATAAGCATTAGAGTCCCATAGTCCAGTGGAAAGTTATAATCCTTAGTGGTTTATTTTGTCTAGTATTAGTTGTTAGTGTAACCTTGAATAGGCTCTAATCCTGCATTTCTTGCTTGCATCTCTAAGTCTTATGATACCAGATTTGATAATTAAATGTTGGAATTAGAGTACATATAATTTTGCCAACAATATTGTTAAGAGAGCATCAGCTGTATGCCAAGCTTAGTAAGTACAGTTTCTTTCAAAAATAAGTTCATTACTTGGGACATGTAGTTTCCAAGGAAGGCGTAGCAGTGGACCCATAAAATATCAAAGCTATCATGGAGTGGGAAACTCCTAGGACTGTGGATGATTTTATATCATTCATGGGACTAGCAGGTTACAACAGGAGGTTTATCAGGAACTTCTCGCAGATTGCTTATCCTATTACATCTTTGCAATGAAAAGGGAAGAAGTTTGAATGGATTAAGGAGTGTGTAGCTAGTTTTGAGCAGTTGAAGCATTTTCTTACAAATGCTCCAGCCTTGAAGATTGTAGATCTAGACAAAGAGTTCGTGGTATGTACAGATGCTTGCAACAGAGGACTTGGTGGAGTCTTTATGCAGGAAGGACGGGTGGTATGCTATGGGTAAGGAAGTTGAATGAGCATGAGCAGAACTATGTGACGAATGATCTTGAGTTGGCAGCTATTATTCATGCCTTGAAGATGTGGAGGCATTATCTTCTGGGTAGGCGGTTTATTCTGATGAGCGATCGCAGTGGATTGAGGTACTTGTTTGACCAACCTAATATAAATGTTAGGCAAGCTAGATGGTTGGTGTTGATGGTGTTGGACCCACCAACATTTAAGGGGATCTCCCCAGCAAGAAGTCCCAATTAAACCTCAGACCATTTGGTGTAGGAGTCCCAGCAATGGGTCGTATAGTAATGCCTTGACTGCGATGTCGCACAAAGGCAAGTAAGATAACTATGTTAGTAGCAAGGGTGTGACCGTTGCAGTAAGTCAACGAAGGTGCATGATAGGTTCTAACATAGGTGGGTAGAGATGAGGGTGAAGGTGAGTTCCAGGTTGAAAAGGATCAGTCCCAACTCAGCTAGGAACACACAACGCACAGGACATACACAGCTTCCGGTGGAGTTGTCCACTTGGATGCGGTAGTCACAACATACAAGGTAAGATAACATGTACAACACTCACAGATCTATCCAAATGAGTGCAACGGTTGTTACAGCAAGGTTCATGAGAAAGGTATGTCTGATGTCCGGCAGAGCAGTCGACACGGAGGGGACAAGATTAATAGCATATACAACATATTTCCATTAATAGATTATGCATTACAACAAATGAATCAGTTCAGATGTAGAACATATGTTAAAACAACATGCATTACAAGTGTTAAAGATCAGTCTTACAACAGATACAATACATGTGTGAAAACATGTTGGCTCTTATTATATAAAGAAGTGTAAGTTCCAATCATACAATACATCCATGTAAACCCACTAGCCCCAACAGTGGAACGTTACAGCCACATTTGCTTGCTCCTCCAAAGAGATGAACTAGCTCTGTGCAGTGGAGAAGCCAAGGCACGTTACAATATTGTCCAAGCTCTTTCCAAGATAGCCTTATCAGAATCTTGGCTGACCAAAAGCCCATACAATGAGTTATGAGGTACTATTTATAGCAAAGGGTGGGGTGACCCTTGACATTCTCCCTTGTGACAGTTCAACTACCCTCATGACTCTTCACCTACTCTATGATTGTTACCTCCAAGTATTGACACTTGACCTACACTTGACATGACTCAACATTACAATGCACATGTACTCATGTGAGACAAAATGGCTTGAGCAAGCTTTACAAGACATCACTGACACTCGGTCCGCTGTGATGAGACCAACTCTTTGACATGCTTGTGATGGTGAAAGTGGTGAGCTGATGCCAATCTTGATCGTCCGTGATGGTGTGCATGCACCTCATGGTGACATCTTGTTGAAGCGAACTCTTGCCTCCGTTGTAACTGGTGCATTGTTTCAGCCCCTTCATCCAACTCGTCTGCTAACATGTGCATGGTCTTCTTGGTGGTTGAACTGGCAACACACTGATGCATAGTGTATGTGTTGATCTTCAAGTGTGTGATGGTGGTCATGCACATCAACTTGCCGAATTACATGTTCAGCTCCAGTTGGAATTGCTTCTTGTATTCGCCTTAGTGAGTGTGTTGAATGGGTTGGATTGCATGCGTGCACACGATGACATGGATGTTGTTGGATCCCTTGCATGCGATCAACAACACTGCTCACCATGTCTGCCCCATGTTAGCTGTTGGGATGGATCTTTAACTTGTATGGGTGCAGTTTCATCCGTGAGTGCATGTTGTGCCCACTATCATTCTTGATCCTGTTGCAACTCGTTCGTCTATCTGTGCAACTTCATGTTCTTCCTTGAGTTGCCACTTCAGCACATGCAACTCCTTCTTTGTTCCATTCTATGTCTTGGCGCGACCTTCATGTCACATTGTCACCTCATAGCCTAAGTCTCCAAAGTTGCTTTCATTATCAGTGGATCTGCTTGATCTTGCAACTTTGTCTTGCCTTTGTGTTGTCAACAACCTTCCTCTTACATTCATTGCATTCACTGCATTCCCTGCATTCGGTATGATGCCTTCAGCTATTATTCATGATGCTGCTTGTTGTGATGTTGTTGTTGTCATATCTTGATGTCATTGTCTACGAACAACTTGATGTCTCTGTGAGTAGGCAAGCTCATAGACACTTGATCGACTACATCTCCAGGTGTGCTTTGAATAGTGTCTTCAACTCTACTCTCTTGGAAACCATTGTACCTACACTTTTGAGAGGCATATGAGCACCTGTAATACCTGGGGACATGGAAACACTCATGACAAGCAATTTGTCAATCGAAAACCAAAATGCACTTAAGAACTGACTTGCAACATACCTGTGTGACTGATCATGAAGGTTGCACACTTTCGGCTGGGAGGTCGAGAGACCGACTGCCAACACTGCACAAGGCACAACCTGGGCTCTTGGGAGACTAACTAACTACTGGAACTGCGCAATGCACAACCCATTCTGACCACTAATTGTTGGGATTGTGCAGTGTGCAATCTCAGTTGGCAATCGTTGCAAGCTTAGTGACTGCATTGCGTAATTTTCTTGGCCAGCAGTTGTTGTCCCTCGGGATTGTGCAAAACAGGCCTAGGGAACACCTGTTGGGAAGAAATGCGCATTTCTGGGGAGGAAGGCAAAGCCTTCCCTCTCAGGATTACGCAATGCTGTCTTGGTGAGGCTTTTAGTGAGGCAGAGTCCGGGCCGAGGTTGGCCACACTCGCCAACGGGCAACTGAAAGTGAATGTGAGTGTGAATGCATGCTGATACTGAGTGTAAGCATAAGTGAATGATCATGCATGCAAATGGTGAATGACAGATTCAAAAAATGGAATGACATGCATGTGGGTGAGGCGAGTCACTAAATCGATGGTCGTTCGCGGAAAATAGTTTCATGCATGCAATAGCAATGAGATGTTGACGAAAACTGAAACGATGCTATGAAAGGCTAATATAAATGTGAACGACAGTAGGCATTCAAAAAAATCAAGAAAATGATACTCATACAAGCTAAAACATGAAAAGCGATGAACTTTAATAGCAGTGGCCATTTCGCCTTCTATGATCCATAATGAATTAAACAGTTTTTTTTGGTAGAAATCACATGAGAGAATTTTTTGGCCGGTGTGTTTCGAACCAACAAGCATGGTTCATCATCAGGACTAGATGAAGAGGCAGACCATGGCAAAGGCTTAAATAGAGAGCAATGTAGAGACATAATTTCAAGTAACGGCTATATTTGAACAATAATGTTTAAATTATAATATTAATTT
>APFE030300996.1:115426-142052 GCA_000404065.3 Pinus taeda | reverse complement strand
AAAACTAGCTGTTTAATATAGTCGTTACCTATTAATATTTTTAATAAATTAATGAAATAATATCATTATTTAAATATCTTTTTCAAAAACTAGCCATTTAATATAATCATTACTTAATAATATTTGTTTTTAATATATTAATAAATTAATATTATAATTTAAACATTATTGTTCAAATATAGTCGTTACTTTGAAATTATGTCTCTACATTGCTCTCTATTTAAGTCTCTGCCATGGTCTGCCTCTTCATCTAGTCCTGATGATGAACCACACTTGTTGGTTTGAAATGCGTCGGACAAAAAATTTTCTCATGTTATTTCTACCGAAAGACTTTGTTTAACATGAAAAGCGACAGAAATGCAACACAAGGCATGGGAAACACGATTACCCCAAAACAGCTGAGATGAATGTGCTGACTACTCCTAGATGTGATATGGATGTCAAAGCTGCAAGGTTGATTTGAGGAATGAGCTCTGCAATGTTCGGTTGATGAGTTTTCATAACATCAAGGTTCTAACGCACATGCCACAAATCTAGGGAAGCGACACTTGGTGGGAGGTTTCTGAAATGATCCTTGCATGTAACCTCCAACAGCTCAACATAGATCCCTGAAACAAGAGATGCCTTTGCGTGTTGCCTTAGGAGAAGCATCTCATGCATGCGAGTCAGTTTTGCTCAGTCCTAAGGGGAACCGATCAACTCAACTGCACATGCAAGAAACTGCTCGACTACTGGAGAAAAATGTGCATTTCTGGATGGGAGGTGGGTTGGCTGCCTAGGAGATTTGTGCAATTTTTGGGCAAAGATGCTGATTGCTACCTAGATTTGTGCAAATTATGGGTTGAGCAGCCCTGCTGGGGAAAATTGTGCGATTCCTGCTGGGAGTGTTGACTGGCAGGATTGTGCAATCTTGGAGCCCAGCATGCTACCAGACAGGATTGCGTAATTTATGGAGGGAAGTTTGGTTGCCCTCTAGAAATGTGCAATTTTCTTGGGGAAGCTGCTCAGCCTGCAAATGGACCAAGTCCGAGTGAACAGCCTGTGAGGGGACTGGATCAAGTTGTGATCGATAGGCTGCCTTTGTGCAAGAAAGACATTGAAGCTTGTGAACTTGATGAAGCAAGGAAAGCTGTTGTGAAGGTTGGAAAGGAGGCTCCAAAACGAAGCTAAGGCAAAATTTTGGACGTTGGTTGTAGCCGCTACAACACTTGGTGACACACTAATAGAACTCCAGCTCTCTAAATGGGCCTTGTTCGTGAAAAGCAAGTCTAACACCTCCGGAAGTATTGTTCAGTTCTCAGCTCCTCTTGGTTTCCACACTAGTTTGATTGTAATATGTAGCATCTACCAAGCTCTTGGTCGATTGACACATATTTCAAGCCAAGGAAACACAGTTGTTTCGATTGGGTTAAGGGGTATATCGGTGCACAAGCCATATAGTTGTCAGAGTATTATTTTCATCTTTGGTGTTGCTCCACTACCAACAGGCCTAGACAATACCCCGGCTGAGTCACATAGGAACACAAGCATGGATCCGCTACCAGTGAGCCTGGTCTATACCCCGGCAGAGTTACTTGCATCACCTCTTTGCGCAGGAATCCTTTCTCTTCTTTCGCCTTATTCATTTTTCATTTTTTCTAACTTTTTTCACTTTTTTCATTTTTGTAACTATGCATAGCACTTATTCATTTCAGAGGTAGAAGAGGGATCCCAACTTATTGAAAGCAGAAGAAGTTGTTCCAATAGAGAAGTAGTTTATTATACCTCTGACATGTATGTTAAGGTTTTCCCCCTCACCTTACTCTACTTGAATGAGCTGACAAGGGTTAACCCAAAAACAACCGACTATAGAAGGTGACACTAGTTAGTGCGCAAGTGTTGTGTTTTCACCAAGGTTCACTTCGAAAAATATGTATTTTCCTTCGAAGTATCATGGACTAAAAGTAGCAAGTCCATCATACAAAGGAAAGATGACAGATAACCAAGCAGTGATAGTTGTACAAGCCCTCTGGTACTTCACCCAGTTCGTTTCAAGAGTCATACATGGTTTCACGCAAAACTATCCTATGAAATGAAACAAGCGAACTAACAAACAACAAATAAAAGCAAGAACAAAAGCAAAAGTGAAAGCAAAGCGAGTAAGCAAACAAGCAAGCATGAAAACAAATAAACAAAGCAAGTAATAAAACAAGTATGCAAGCAAACAATACTCCTACTCCTAAGCTAGAAATGCATGGGTCATCTCACATGAAATGATACTTCCAATGCAGCCACTGGTGCATTGTTTGACCCATGCTGGTGAAGGCATGGTTCGCGAACTAGACAGTTGTGTGGACCAGTAAACAAGAAAGATATAACAGTGAAGACAAACACACTCTGAGCTTACAAGTGACCATAGAACAAAGACAAGTGAAAGTGCATGACATGCATTATGTGGTGTTGCCATGATGTTGTGCTACACTTCGTGCAGATGTTGAGTGAATGCATTCTCTTGACTGCGACATGAAAGCAAACGTGAGAAAGGTAGACCACTTGTGATGTGCATGTGTGCTTGATGTGTAAGATTCCTGCAATGCATGAGCAATGGGATCGTGTAGTTCGAGTGGAGGAAGTGAAATATGGGTGTTTGGTTGATCTTCAATGCAAAGCAGAGAGTGATGAGGACCCTTGAGTGTTTCAACAATTTCCTGACTAGAAGTGAAACCAACCTCAAGACACGAGGGCCTAACATAACTATCAGCTTAGGTTGAAGTGCCACGACGGTCTGGGGGTTTTCGACCTCACGAACAGATAGATCATTGTAGACCAATGTCTTAGATAGATTAACAATGATTGAATCAACATCATGATCAAATGAGGAAGTGAATAAATCACGACAACCAAGATCAGAAAACTTGAGATGTTCGTCAGCATACTCATGATTGGATGAATCAGCTAGAAGGGTAGATGAGAAGCAAATATGTTCACCCTTTGTGTTTTCAAGAAAGATAAATGACAGATTGAACAGAATTTCCAAGGAATATGTGTCCTCTCCTCATTGTAATGACAGAATGACATCTGAGGTGTCTGGTGAATGATCAAAAGTAAAAGCATCCGGAAATGAGTTTTCACAGGAGACATCAGCAGTGGCAGAATCACAAGGGATGTCAGGATGAAGCGGATGAGGTGTGGCTAAAAGGGAGTTATCCTTCACAACGGGCTCTTCTTTAGATTCCTGCACACACTCATCATGAATGATGGCATAGGTTGGCTGCATAAAACCAACTCCATCAACAGCTTGAACCTTGTTCACAACAGGTGAGGAGTCCGGAATGGGAGAACACAAGGCAGTATAATCTAGAGGATCAACAACACAAGGACGCGAGGACGGAGGTCGAGGGAATGAGTCCACATGACAACCAACAAGATTGCTAGACAAATCTTTGCAAATCTCAAGAGAAGTTGGGGTGGGAGGATGTGATAGTTCAAACGAGGTGTGTGCATGATCTCCCACATCACTCCGCGGTGGTGGAGTTGTTTGATGAGGTGAAGGCGGACAGTCACTTGTGACAGCAACTGTGCTTGCTTGTGATTGCGTAGCTCCATCACGGAAGTGTGCTGAGTGGGGATCAGATATGTGAAGAAGATACTCAAATCTTCCATCAAGAAATTCTCAATCAATATCATCTTCTGGGAATCGATATGCAAGATTACAAAAGCGTGTGTGAAACTGTTCAACGGATTCATCGAGTGCTTTTCGTAATCTCAAAATTTCTTTGTTGAGTGCTTTATGATCATAGTGATTGAAAGCACAGTCTATCTCTGCGACCAGATGAGCAAGAGAATGAATAGATTTTTCGGGCAGTGTGACACACCATTGCATTGAGTGCCCTCGAAGCGTGAAGATGAACAGCGCGTAGCTCATTTATTCTTCAAATAATCCATGTCTTTCGCATGAGCCTACAACACCGATCGCGTGCCTTACCAAGGCTACATATCCTCCACCATAAAAAAATTATGAGACAAGTTATTCGAGAGCCTTTTCAGGATGATGAAATCGTTTCCATATGACATACATTCCGTAAGAGCAACTCAGTAGTTAGTCATGATAGATGTGTAGAGATTCAAAACATATGTGAGGACTCAGCTTGTCATCTGGCCCTCTTTCTAGCGCCAAAATGTTGACGGTGCTAGACCCGCCAACATGTAAGGGTATCTCCCCAGAAAGAATTCCCAATTAGACCTCAGACCGTTTGGTGTAGGAGCCCCAGCAGCGGGTCATACAGTAATTCCTTGACCGCGATGTTGCATAGAGGCAATTAAGTTAACCCTGCCAGTAGCAAGGGTGTGACCATTGCAGTAAGTCAAGGAAGGTTCATGAGAGATTCTAACATAGGTGGGTAGAGATGAGGGTGAAGGTGAGTTCCAGGTTGAAAAGGATCAGTCCCAACTCAGCTAGTAACACACAACGCACAGGACATACACAGCTTCCGGCAGAGCTGTCCACTCGGATGCAGTAGTCACAACATACAAGGTAAGATAACACGTATAACACTCGTGGATCAATCCAAATGAGTGCAACGGTTGTTACAGCAAGGTTCATGTGAAAGGTATGTCTGATGTCCAGTAGAGTAGTCGACATGGAGGGGATAGCATTAACAGCATATACAACACATTTCCATTAATAGATTATGCATTGATACAAATGAATCAGTTCAGATGTAGAACACAGGTTAAAGTAACATGCATTACAAGTGTTAAAGATCAATCTTACAACAGATACAATACATGTGTGAAAACGTGTTGGCTCTTATTATCTAAAGAAGTGTAAGTTTCAATCATATAATACATCCATGTAAACCTGATAGCCGTAACAATGGAACATTACAGCCACATCTGCCTGCTCCTCCAAAGAGATGAACTAACTTCGTGTAGTGGAGAAGCCAAGGTACATTACAATATTGTCCAAGCTCTTTCCAAGATAGTCTTATCAGAAGCTTGGCAGACCAAAAGCCCATACAATGATTTATGAGGGACTATTTATAGCAAAGGGTGGGGTGACCCTTGACATTCTCCTTTGTGACATTTCAACTACCCTCATGACTCTTCATCTACTCTATGAATGTTACATCCAACTATTGACACTTGAATTACACCTGACGTGACTCAACATTACAATGCACATGTACTCATGTGAGACAACATGGCTTAAGCAAGCCTTGCAAGACATCACTGACACTCAGTCTGTTGTGATGAGACCAACTCTTTGACATGCTTGTGATGGTGAAAGTGGTGAGTTGATGCCAATATTGGTCATCCGTGATGGTGTGCATGCACCTCATGGTGACATCTTTCTAAAGCGAACTCTTGCCTTCGTTGCAACCGGTGCATTGGTTCGGCCCCTTCATCCAACTTGCATGCCAACATGCGCATGATCTTATTAGTGTGGCTAAACTGGAAACACACTGATGCATAGTGTCTGTGCTAATCTTCAAGTGTGTGGTGGTGGTCATGTGCATCAACTTGCCAAAGTACATGTTCAGCTCCAGTTGGACTTGCTTCTTATCTTCGCCTTGGTGAGTATGTTGAATGGGTTGGATTGCATGCGTGCACACAATGACATGCATGTTGTTGGATCCCTTGCATTCAATCAACAACACTTCTCACCATGTCTGCTCCGTGTTAGCTACTGGGATGGATATTTAACTTGTACGAGCACAATTTCATCCGTGAGTGCATGTTGCACCCACTGTTGTTCCTGATCTTGCTGCAACTTGTTCGTCTGTCTGTGGAGCTTCATTTTCTTCCTTGAGTTGCTACTTCAACATATGCAACTCCTTCTTTGTTCCATTCTCTATCTTCATGCAACCTTCATGTCATGTCGTCACCTCATAGCCTGAGTCTCCAAAGTTGCTTTCATTATCAGTGGATCTGCTTGATCTTGCAACTTTCTCCCGCCTCTGTGTTGTCAACAACCTTCCTCTTACATTAGTTGCATTCAGTATGTTGCCTTCAGTTGTTGTTCATGATGTTGCTTATTGTGATGTTGTTGTTGTCATATCTTGATGTCCTTGTATACGAACAACTTGATGTCTCCATGAGTAGGTAAGCTCATAGACACTTGATCAAGTGCATGTCCAGGTGTGCTTTGAACGGTGTCTTCGACTCTGGTCTCTTGGAAACCATTGTACCTGCACTGTTGAGAGGTAGATGAGCACCTGCAATACCTGGGGAGATTACAACACTCATGACAAGGAATTTGTCAATCGAAAACTAAAATGTACTAGAGAACTAACTTGCAACATACCTGTGTGACTAATCATGAAGGTTGCGCACTTTCAGCCGAAAGGTCAGGAGACCGACTACCAAGTTTTCACAAGGCACAGTCTGGGTTACTGAGAGATTGACTGACTGCTGGAACTGCACAATGCACAATCTAGTCTGGTTGCTAGCTGTTGGGATTGCGCAATGTGTAATCTCAGCTTGCAATTGTCGTAGGCACAATGACTGCATTGCGCAATTTTCATAGCCATCACTCACTGTCCCTCAGGATTGCGCAAAATAGGCCTGGGGAACAGTTGTTGGGTATAAATGCACATTTATGGGGAGGAAGGCAGAGCCTTCCCTCTCAGGATTGCGCAACGTTGTCTTGGTGAGGCAGAGTCAGGGTCTAGGTTGGCTGTGAATGTGAGTGTGAATGCATGTTGATACTAAGTGTAAGCATAAGTGAATGATCATTCATGAAAATGGTGAATGACAGATTTAGAAAATAGAAAGACATGCATGTGGGTGAGGTGAGTAGCCGAATTAACAACCGTTCGCAAAAACAGTTTCATGCATAAAACAGCAATGAGATGTTGATGAAAATTGAAATGGTGCTAGGACAAGGTAATATACATGTAAACGACAGTAGGCATTCAAAGAAATCAAGCAAACAATACTCATACTAGCGAAAACAGGCTTACCCCAAAACAGCTGAGCTGAATGTGCCAACTGCTCCTAGATGTGATGTGGGATGTCAGAGCTACAAGGTTGATGTGAGGAATGAGCTTTGCAGTGTTCAGTTGATGAGTTTTGATAACATCAAGGTTGTGACGTGCATGCCAAAAATCTAGGGAAGCAACACTTGGTGGGAGGTTTCTGAAATGATCCTTAAATGTAAACTCCAACTGCTAAACATAGATCCCTAAAACAAGGGATGCATTTGCACGTTGCCTTGGGATAAGAAGCCCATGCATGCAAGTCAATTTTGCTTGGTCCCAAGGGGAACCGGTCAACTCAGGGGCACATGCAAGAGACTGCTCGACTGCTAGAGAAAAATGTGCATTTCTAGTTGGGAGTTGGGCTGGCTACCCAGGAGATTTGCGCAATTTCTGGGCAAAGCAACTGACTATTTCCCATATTTGCGCAAATTCTGGGCTGAGCAACCCTGCTAGGGAAAATTGCACAATTCTTGCTGGGAGTGTTGACTGGCAGGATTTCACAATCTTGGAGCCCAGCAAGCTTCCAGATAGGATTGCGCAATTTCTGGAGGGAAGGTTGGTTTCCCTCCAGAAATGCGCAATTTTCTTGGGGAAGTTGCTTAGCCTGTAGCTGTACCAAGTTTGGGTGAACAACCTGTGAGGGGAATGGATCAAGATGTGATTGACAGGATGCCTTTGCATAAGAAAGACACTGAAGCTTGTGAACTTGACGAAGCAAGGAATGTTGTTGTGAAGGTTGGAAGGGAAGCTCCAAAACGAAGCTAAGGCAAAATTTTGAAGGGTGGTTTTAGCCACTACAACAGTTGGCTACTCTCAGTGAGTTTGATTTTGAGATCATGTACATCAAGGGAAAAGAGAATAGGGTTGTAGATGCTCTTAGTAAAACAGTATAGGTGAATCACATTACAACAGTGAGTTCTTATGGGACATATTTGCAGGAGGAGACCTTGCAAGAAGGACAAAATGATGACAAGTATCAACTGTTGAGGCATAGGTTATAGCAGCAAGGCGAAGGTGATAGGGATGAGGAGTATCACCTCATGGTAGATGGCTTGGTCAGATTCAGGAATAAGATTTATGTACCAGATGGCAATGAGCTCACGAAGCTTATCTTAAGGGAGTTTCATGTCAAGACGTATTCAGGTCACCCGAGATATCATAATACATTAACAGCAGTTAAGAAATTCTATCATTGGTCGAACTTGAAGAAAGAGGTGGTTGAGTTTGTTGCTAGATGTTTGGATTGTCAACAGGTAAAAGCAGGGTGTAAGCATACAGGTGGTTTATTATAGCCCATTCTGATTCCAGAATGGAAATAAGAGGTCATTTACATGGACTTCATTACATGTTTATCGAGGAAATTGAAGCAGCATGATTTTATCATGGTTGTGGTTGACATCTTGAGTAAGGTAGCGCACTTCATTGCAGTTAAGTCTATGAATTCAGCAGGTGAGGTAGCTCATATTTTCATAAGGGAGATGATGAGATTGCATGGTGTTCCTAAGAAGATTGTATCTGATAGAGATTCCAAGTTAACTTCCAAGTTTTAGAAAGAGTTGTTTTAAGGTTTGGGGACAGCGTTGGCTTTCAGTACAATTTATAATATGCAGACAGATGGACAAGCAAAGAGGGTTAACATGATTCTTGAGGACATGTTGAGGATGTACGTCATGCATCAATAGAGGAAGTGGGAAGAGTATCTTCCACTAGTATAGTTTTCATATAATAATGGGTATCAGTAATCCTTGAATATGATTCCATTTAAGGCACTTTATGGGTGAAGTTGTAATACTCCTATCAGTTGGAGTGATCTAGTGAACAGGGTGTTCATTGAACTGGACATGTTGGCAAAGATGGAACATTAAATGCAGTTTATTTAGAGGAATTTGAAGGTAGCATAGGACAGGAAGAAGAGTTATGTAGGTCATCATAGGGAATTTAATGAGTTTCAGATTGGGGAACATGTGCACTTGCGCATCAAGCCCAAAAGGAGATCCTTGAGGATTGGGTCATGTGCCAATTTAGCATCTCAGTATTGCATGCCTTTTGAGATACTTGAGAGGGCTGGACCAGTGGCCTACATACTTGCATTTCCTTCGATAGTGAAAGCTCATGATTTTTCCATATTTCATTGCTTAAGAAGTATGTCCAAGATGTTGATCATGTGATTGACTGGTATGTATTGCAGGTGGAACCGGAGGGGGAATTCTAGCCAAAACCTCACTGCATATTGCAATGGAAACAACTCATGCTTCAAAACTAAGCAATCGAGCAAGTTAAAGTGTAATGGAACCACTTTGGGCCCAATGAAGCTACATGGGAGATGATGAATCAGATGCAGGATTTGTATCCTTCATTATTTGTTGGGTCAAGCAAAATACTTTTGTATATCTGTGTATGTATGTATATGGTTGTAGATATCACAATGAGTTGTTCTATAAAGCTCCAATAAGTGGTATGATTGTCTCGTTGGTCATGGTTTTCAATCGTTGTCTATTATAAATACTGCATCGAGCTATGTTATAAATTTCCATAGCTAGTATGTTTTGTTTTCAGCGATTTACTGGTTATAGGTGTCATAGAACACTGAGGATGATGTTCCCCTAAGGGGGAGGGGTTTATAACAACCCCGGGTTAAAAGGTCATGTAATAACGGTTAATAAAGGAAAAATAAGACCAAGGTCATGGGACACATTTTCCAAGCTCAATGGTGGGAAAAGCACTATAGTGGGCATCACTTTTGGTTTATGAAAGGCTAAGGTAGTGCACTTCATTTCAGTTAAGTCTATGAATTCAGCAAGTGAGGTAGCTCAGATTTTCATAAGGGAGATGGTGAGATTACATGGTGTTCCTAAGAAGATTCTATCCGACAGAGATGCCAAGTTCACTTCCAGGTTTTGGAAAGAGTTGTTTGCAGGTTTAGGAACAGAGTTGGCTTTCAGTACAATTTATTATCCGCGGATAGATGGACAAGCAAAGAGGGTTAACGTGATTCTTGAGGACATGTTGAGGATGTATTTCATGCATCAGTAGAGGAAGTGAGAAGAGTATCTTCCACTATTATAGTTTGCATATAATAATGGGTATCAGGAATCCTTGAATATGATTCCATTTAAGGCACTTTATGGACGAAGTTGTAATACTCCTATCAGTTGGAGTGATCTAGTGAACAGGGTGTTCATTGGACCGGACATGTTGGTAAAGATGGAATAGGAAATGCAATTTATTAAGAGGAATTTAAAGGTAGCATAGGACAAGCGGAAGAGTTATGTAGATCATCATAGGGAATTTAATGGGTTTCGGGTTGGGGAACATATGCACTTGCGCATCAAGCCCAAAAGGAGATCCTTGAAGATTGGGTCATGTGCCAATTTAGCACCTCAGTATTGCATAACTTTTGAGATACTTGAGAGGGCTGGACCAGTGGCTTACAGACTTGCATTGCCTTCCATAGTGAAAGTTCGTGATTTTTTCCATATTTCATTGCTTAAGAAGTATGTCCAGGATGTTGATCATGTGATTGACTGGTATGTATTGCAAGTGGAGCCAAAGGGGGAATTCTAGCTAGAACCACAACATATATTGAAATGGAAGCAACTTATGCTTCTAAACTAAGCAATCGAGCAAGTTAAAGTGTAGTGGAACCACTTTGGGCCCGATGAAGCTACATGGGAGATGACGAATCAGATGCAGGATTTGTATCCTTCATTATTTGTTGGGTCAAGCAAAAGACTTTTCTATATGTGTGTATGTATGTATATGGTTGCAGATATCGTAATGATTTGTTTCATAAAGCTCCAATAAGCGGTATGATTATCACGTTGGTCATGGTTTTCAACCGTTGTCTATTATAAATATTGCATCAAGCTATGTTATAAATCTCCATAGGTAGTATGTTTTGTTTTCAATGATTTACTGGTTATAGGTGTCATAGAACACCGAGGACGATGTTCCCCTAAGGGGGAGGGGTTTGTAACAACCCCAGGTTAAAATTTCATGTAATAACGGTTAATAAAGGAAAAATAAGACCAAGTTCATGGGACACGTTTTCCAAGCTCAATGTTGGGAAAAGCACTATAGTGGGCATCACTTTTAGTTTATGAATGGCTAAGGTAGTGCAATTCATTGCAGTTAAGTCTATGAATTCAACAAGTGAGGTAGCTCATATTTTCATAACGGATATGGTGAGATTGCATGGTGTTCCTAAGAAGATTGTATCCGACAGAGATGCCAAGTTCACTCCCAAGTTTTGGAAAGAGTTGTTTAGACGTTTGGGGACAGAGTTGGCTTTCTGTACAATTTATCATCCGTGGAAAGATGGACAAGCAAAGAGGGTTAACATGATTCTTGAGGGCATGTTGAGGATGAACATCATGCATCAGCAGAGGAAGTGGGAAGAGTATCTTCCACTAGTATAGTTTGCATGTAATAATGGGTATCAGGAATCCTTGAATATGATTCCATTTAAGGCACTTTATGGGCGAAGTTGTAATACTCCTATCAGTTGGAGTGATCTAGTGAACAAGGTGTTCATTGGACCAGACATGTTGGCAAAGATGGAACAGGAAATGCAATTTATTGAGAAGAATTTAAAGGTAGCATAGGACGGGCAGAAGAGTTATGCAGATGATCATAGGGAATTTAATGAGTTTCAGGTTAGGGAACATGTGCACTTGCTCATCAAGCCCGGAAGGAGATCCTTGATGATTGGGTCATCTCCCAATTTAGCACCTCAATATTGCATGCCTTTCGAGATACTTGAGAGGGTTGGACCAGTGTCCTACAGACTTGCATTGCCTTCGATAGTGAAAGTTCATGATTTTTTCCATATTTCATTGCTTAAGAAGTATGTCCAGGATGTTGATCATGTGATTGACAAGTATGTATTGCAGGTGGAACAAGAGGGGGAATTCTTGCCAGAACCACAATGCATATTGCAATGGAAACAACTCATGCTTCAAAACTAAGCAATCAAGCAAGTTAAAGTGTAGTGGAACCACTTTAGGCCCGATGAAGCTACATGGGAGATGACAAATCAGATGCAAGATTTGTATCCTTCATTATTTGTTGGGTCAAGCAAAATACGTTTATATATGTGTGTGTGTGTGTATGTATATGGTTGTAGATATCGCAATGAGTTGTTTTATAAAGCTCCAATAAGTGGTATGATTGTCACATTGGTCATGGTTTTCAACCGTTATCTATTATAAATATTGCATCGAGCTATGTTATAAATATCCATAGGTAGTATGTTTTGTTTTCAACGATTTACTAGCTATAGGTATCATAGAACATCGAGGACGATGTTCCCCTAAGGGGGAGGGGTTTGTAACAACCCCAGGTTAAAATTTCATGTAATAACGGTTAATAAAGGAAAAATAAGACCAAGGTCATGGGACACGTTTTCCAAGCTCAATGTTGGGAAAATCACTATAGTGGGCATCACTTTTGGTTTATGAATGGCTAAAGTAGTGCACTTCATTGCAGTTAAGTCTGTGAATTCAGTAAGTGAGGTAGCTCATATTTTCATGAGGGAGATGGTGAGATTGCATGGTGTTCCTAAGAAGATTGTATCCAACAGAGATGCCAAGTTCACTTCCAAGCTTTGGAAAGAGTTGTTTGCAGGTTTGGGGACAGAGTTGGATTTCAGTACAATTTATCATCCGTGGATATATGGACAAGCAAAGATGGTTAACATGATTCTTGAGGACATGTTGAGGATGTACATCATGCATCATTAGAGGAAGTGGGAAGAGTATCTTCCACTAGTATAGTTTGCATATAATAATGGGTATCAGGAATCCTTGAATATGATTCCATTTAAGGCACTTTATGGGCGAAGTTGTAATACTCCTATCAGTTGTAGTGATCTAGTGAACGTGGTGTTCATTGTACCGGACCTGTTGGCAAAGATGGAACAGGAAATGCAGATTATTAAGAGGAATTTGAAGGTAGCATAGGACAGGCATAAGAGTTATGCATATCGTCATATGGAATTTAATGAGTTTCGGGTTGGGGAACATGTGCACTTGCACATCAAGCCCAAAAGGAGATCCTTGAGGATTGGGTCATGTGCCAATTTAGCACCTCTATATTGCATGCCTTTTGAGATACTTGAGAGGGCTAGACCAGTGGCCTACAAACTTGCATTGCCTTCAATAGTGAAAGTTCGTGATTTTTTCCATATTTCATTGCTTAAGAAGTATGTCTAGGATGTGATCATGTGATTGACTAGTATGTATTGCAGGTGGAACTAGAGGGGGAGTTCTAGCCAGAACCACAATGCATATTGCAATGGAAACAACTCATGCTTCGAAACTAAGCAATCAAGCAAGTTAAAGTGCAGTGGAACCACTTTGGTCCCGATGAAGCTACATGGGAGATGACAGATCAGATGCAGGATTTGTATCCTTCATTATTTGTTGGGTCAAGCAAAAGACTTTTGTATATGTGTGTATGTATGTATATGGTTGTAGATATCGCAATGAGTTGTTTTATAAAGCTTCAATAAGCGGTATGATTGTCACGTTGGTCATGTTTTTCAGTTGTTGTCTGTTATAAGTACTGCATCGAGCTAGGTTATAAATCTCCATAGGTAGTATGTTTTGTTTTCAATGATTTACTAGTTATAGGTGTCATAGAATACCGAGGACGATGTTCCCCTAAGGGGGAGGGGCTTGTAACAACCCCGGGTTAAAAGTTCATGTAATAACAGTTGATAAAGGAAAAATAAGATCAAGGTCATGGGACACGTTTTCCAAGCTCAATGTTGGGAAAAGCACTATAGTGGGCATCACTTTTGGTTTATGAATGGCTAAGGAAATTGGCAAAGGAAAAGTGGCATTAATTGACATTTTATTTGTGAAATAAAGGAAAATGGGAGAAAAGGAAGGTGAAGAGACACAAGTTTTCATGAGAGGTAAATTAGAAGGAAAATTAAGGAAAACAAAGAAAACGGAGGCCTCAATGATAAAAAGTATTATGAGGATCAATTCACAGCTTTTTTCAATTTGGATTTGGAATTAGTTTTAGAGAGAGAAAGAGCACCAAGAGGAGATAGCAAGCAAAGGAATGAAAAGGACAAAAAAGAGAAAGCTATGAAAGCAAAGGAACTAAGGAGAAGGTTGGCTCAACAACTTCAGCGGGAAGATTTTGCAGGTAATAGGTTGCAAGTGTGACTTATTAGCTTATGTGTGAATGCATGGTACATGCATTTGTTTATTTGGTTCATTTAATGTCATTGTCATGGGTTTTGTCGGGTTTGACTGTGGTTTCGGCCTTGCCTTTCCATTTTCTGCATAACCATGGTGTGATGGTATTCATCTATTGGTTGAGATTTGGATTGTCATAAGGTTTTAGAACCAAGTGAGGTGGTGTCAGGAAAACCCCCAAGGGTTAGGGGTGGAGATGGTTTTTTTCGGGAAGCCCTTGACATGTGGGTGGAGACAATAAAATTTCTCAAGGTATGGTGAAGGAATTCTGAGGCATCCAAGCCTGTTTTGGTTTTGTGATCTCTTGACTGGTTTTGGTGAGATCATGATAGCCTTATGGTGGAGGTGGTTTAACCTGTGGATAACCTTGGTTGTTTATGTTTTGGTTTATCCCATGAGATCCCACGTTCATGCTTGGAATATGGCACAAGGGTGATTGGTTGAAAGAAATATTTGGTTAATCTTAATCTATGGTCGGATGGTACGTGGAATTCCCTGATTTGGTTGGCTTTCGCATAGGTTAATAAGAGATATTTTCCTATTGTGATTTATGAGTACTTGTACTTGTTATTATGTTGATTTTATGTTTGTTCTGTCATGATTAATATTTTGGTTATATGTTCTTTATAATCATGGTTCTATAACACGTTCTAGCCATAGCTCTTGTTATACTTAATAAGTTGATGAATGGTTGATGAATGCATGGACTAACAAGTGTGGTTGTAGCTACTTGATAGGGCATTAGATCTTCTCAATGATTCACTACTAAAGAACATATATTTTTACCCAGATATGCATTCATGACTTGCATCTTACATGTTTACCATGTGTTTGACGAAATGTCTAGTATGTTTTGGCCAGTCCAAGTCAATTTTCTGACTCAAGTTTGTATGTTTAGCCTTGTCATTATGTCATTTATCGTTTTGAGAAGTCTCAGGTAGTTTTGTGCAGTGGCTTGGAGGCTGATCTGGAAAGGTGGCTCAGATCTTGGGACCACACCCTTTGAACTGGACAAGTTTGGTAACAACCGCATGGAAGCATTGTTGTGCGGTTGGGAGCCTGGGTCAGTGAAAAGAACCCCTAACTTAGGGTTTGGTCACCTAGGATGGTTCTTTGTCATGTGGTTTCATTTATCCATGAGGGATGTTGTGAGTTGCCAGTCCATGGTCACTTTGTAGGCCCCACTTCCTTAACTAGAGATGGGATGTAGATCAAGTCATAGTGGCACTCTGCTTCACATTTTCCCAGAGGGCTTATAAAAGCGGGTAAATGTGGGGGTGGAGGTGTTACACTGTAGTTGAGAGTGTAGATATTGGAGGTTGAGTTTGAGGTCATGTAGCTACTTTTGGTGCAAATAAATGATTTTTGTTTGAGTGTCTATCTCAACTGTGAGCCCATCAACTTCCTCTTGACAATAGCAATTTCTAGTCTGATTTATTCTTTGTTTATTTGTGTCTTTATTATGTTATAATGCTTCTTTCCTTTATTGTCCAATTACCCTGATAAACCTATGTGTGTTTCCCATGCAACGCCTCAGGAAATTACTCTACTCTCTAAAAAAATCCCTTGTACTCTTTCTCTCCCTAAATTTCACATTGAAGATTGATACTCTATGCAATTTCTCAATCCCTCTCATCTCCTTGTAGTCCAGGTTGCTTGTGCTACAATTTGCCCACGTCATGACCCATTTAATGAGTTGCACTATCCCTGTAATTCGCAACACTATCGCATGTGGGTTCATCATGATCCCATGGAGAATTCGCACAATGAGGGTGGCTTGACAATTCCTTCGACCCCATTACATGCACACTTTGCACTGTACTAAATTAATGTCTCCTTCTGAAATGGTTATGGGTTTGCAGGTTTCATGCATGGGGGAGGTCACAAATTCATGGTCATTCTTCAGCTATTAGTTTAATAATTTTTTCCCCTACTTATTTGATTTGATGCCATGCTCATTGCATGTAACATCCTTATGACTTCTATCACCTTTTCTCAATTTCTTAGGCATTGGTTATGGTATTGGAGCCTGCATATGAATTTGATTCATTGTCATATTTCCAAGAGATAATTTATGAGCTCAATTGGCTTGTTTTTTTGGTGCATTGTTGAGTTCATTGATAACATGTTTGACTTGAAAATTTGAGAATGAGACTAAGAGGTTTGTGATTCCTTTTTACAAATGATAAAGCTTCCCATTAGAAGGATTGATTACAAGAGTAATATGTTTGATTGTGTTTCTTCAATCGCCTATTATGACAATGGAAATGATCAATAATGGCATATCTATAAATATTCCTCGGAGGAGAGCGTACATCTCCGCTTGATATAGATGCTTCCCCCAAACTCCATGAACATTTGTATTTGATTTTTCCTCTTGACCTATAGATAACCGCACCCCACCCCCCTCAGCGCCCCTACCACCCCAAAGTTTTTCTTTGATGTCCCATCAAAACAAAATATATGAGACTTTTTATTACTTATCCATGCCTGGAATTGATTCCTTGATATTAATAAATGTCGTAACACTTTGTTCTTTGGAAGGGGACTAAGTTTGCATTGTACTTTAAACTAAATCATTGATCATCATATCCAATGCTTGTGAGTTTGAGAGATTTATATCCTTGATTTTCAAGTGCTCAACCAGCAGAGTCTTTACACTTCTTGCTACCTCCTCTAGGAGCAAATGAGAGTTCTAGAAAATTTCCCTCTTTCTTGTTAGCTAAATCTCCCAACATACAAATTTGGGGAGGGGTGTATGTATTCTTCTAAATAGACATTTTACCTAAAAGGAAGCTTTATATTGCTTGTGCCAAGATTCAAACAACTAGTATATCGATTTCAACCATATTAGATAGTAATGTATCCCTCGAAAAACTTGCCCCCATACTTGTTCTATGAATTTTCATTCTAGGAATAGATAGGCCATAGATCCCACACTTGCAAAGGTTCTTAGCTATCATGATGTTTTGTGAGAAAGCATCCAATAGAAAATATTTATCTTGGGGAGGTTCTCCATATTCCAAATGTTCACCCAAATGCGAGAGCTTAATGTGGGTACAAGAAATTATGATTCATACCTTGATTTTACTCTATAAATGGACTTTCCATAGCCCATTTTATATTTTTCCCAAAGGGACAAGGGGACACAACAATCCAAAGATTTCTTAACTTTTGATGATATGTAGAATATATGGGGAGGGGTGAGAAAGAAGGTTTCCAACCACACCATTTTCCCCCTCATGTCTCAAAGAAGATATAACGTGAAGTTCAAGCCATTATGCCCACCTTAGACAAGGTTTTAGAGGATGAAGATACGAGATAGATTCCAACAGAGTTACCCATTATGATATTTATGCAGAATTTGTTTTTCTTGCCATCTCCTAGTTTCCAAGTAAGCTTTTCCTATATCATTGGGAATATTTCTAGCATTGATTTCCATTTTTAGGAGATTTCTTTAGAACGATTTACATTGTCTGAGCATCTCTCTTTTCCCCCTGTGATTCTAATGAATTGATTTATTCCACCCATTATAATCATCAGAGATCAGTCTCAATAATAATTCCTCCCATTATCAAGTTCATGCAGGTAGGATCTTTCACACCTAGGTCATTGTGCTTCATAGGAGCTTTGACTGTTACCTACTTAACATGATGAAATATTTTGGAGTTTGATTTACCTCCTTGCAATAAAAACTTTCTCAAATCTTGGGATATTATGTTTCTTACTCCTTTAGGGAAAGGGAAGCAGAATAGACAAAACAACTTTTAGAAGGACTAATCTCCCCATTAAGTTTAGCCATTGAGCTCCCCAATTGAGAGATTTTGTCTTGATTTTGTCTATGACAATTTACCAACTGTGTGGAATAAGATTTAAACTTATTTGTCTTCCCAACTATTTCAAGGGTTTCCACTCCTCTATGATAAGGATTTGTATTTTTCTTTGTATTACTACTTTTCTGGATGTGAAGGTGTTACGAGTGAGAAGAAGACTTTTCTTATTGTATATTAATCCCCCAAACGATTGTACAAATTTCCAAAGGATTGTATTCAATGTATCCACTATTATTGGTGATGTTCCTCCCAACAAAAGGGTGACATCAACAAACTAAGTATGATTTACTTCCTTAACACATTTGACTATTTTGGTTCTTTGAAGGAAGCCATTTCTTCTTTCATTTTTGAGTTTCTTGCTTAAAAAATCAACTAGAAATGTAGAAAAGCAGAGATAACAGAATTCCTCAGTGGAGACACTGAGAGGATTTAAAGAAAACCTACTGAGTGACCATTTCCTAGCAGCAAAATTGAAGGGGAGTTTATGCATGTTGAAATACATGCTACAAACTCAATGTTGAAGCCAAACTTGTGGTGAACATCAAATAGGAAACTATATCTAACTTTGTAAAATGTATTGGCCATGTCCGGTTTGATTACCATTCCTTTTCCCCTTTCAATATACTTGATTGAATTGCCTCCAGAAACAAAATATAGTTTTCTATGATTTTTCTTTTATGAATGAATCCTCCTTGGTTCTCTAATATTAGCCTGGGGATAAGGTTTTTTATTCTATTAGCAATCATTTTTGAAAGTATCTTTTAGGAAACAATGCATAAAGATATGGGTTGAAATATGTCAAAGGCAGAGGGGCTAAATTCCTTTGGAATCAAGGCTAGGAATATTGAATTTATTCCACCTCAAATTTTTTAATATTATTGAACATATGTTATCAATATGATCAAATATTTCTTCATGAAACAAAACTTATAAAAGTGGGCTAAGAATCCATCTGTTCCAAGGGATTTGTTCCAGATAAAAAGAATTCAAAGCCTTCCAAACTTTGGTCTCAAAAATTGGTTTAGCTAATTGCCTATTTTCTTATTGGCTTACGGATTTGTAAACTTCCATGGATATTCCATTATACAGTTTGTCATGACAGATATAATGAATTATACTTAAAATTTTGAAATCTATGCTATTAGGGTTTATTTCTCTTTGGATTTATGGATCTATAGACTAGTATTTATTGTGTATGCATCCAAGTTAAAAGTTCTATAGAAAATAGAGAACAACGAAATAAAACTCATGAACCACATTTGGAAAAATATATATCCTAGGAAAACAATTTGAGAGAAAACCCAGCTAAAAGGTGATGTCGCTCTACTCTCTTTCTTTGAATAGAAAATGGTTGCGAGTACAAAGAAGTATAGTTCGTGGCTTGTGGGATACTACAGTGCACAAATCCTCTCTATGTACTCTCTCCCTATCCCTCTTGGCTACTCTTCTCATCTATGGAAAAAGTGCACTAGAAAAGAATGTAACCACTTTTCCTCCTAGTGCCTTGATTATAACACAACCTCAAAACCTACTAGTGGTTAGTTTTGAATCCTTCATCTCTTAACCATAGATACAATATTGACTCTTCTAGAGCCTTCTTCAACATAATCACATGGATATCCAGTTTTCCATGAGTTATGGGGGTTGACGTGGCATCCTCTTCAATTATGGTGGCAAAAGCAAGCAGGTAAACTTCTCAATGGCGTAACTTTTGCATACAGACTTTGATTCAGGAAATTCTTATGTTGCTGGAAAGATTTTTGTGTGTAGACTTGGAAAAAAAGTGTCACGATTATGTGGAAATTTTTTATCGCCCAAAAAATGTTATTTGATGCCTCAAAATGCTCCAAGAATATTTGAGACCCCAATTTACGAAACTCGACCTTACTAGAAAAAATGGTCTTGTGAGCTTATTCCTCCATGTTTTCCACTTTGAAAGGACCGAGATGGATGAAAAACAATATAATGATCCAATCCATATCACTTTTTAAATTGGGGATGTTCTCCAACATCTTATACCTTGCCTCTTCATTCCATGGTGTTTTATCTTGATACAAATTGACAAAGTGATTGAATGTCGCCTCTTTTATTTGTGAGTAAGACATTAGAGTCCCCCTCAATGTAGAAATTTTGTTGACATTATTTCTCCATATTTGTTGCTCAGCTTGCTTATGGAAAAATTGTGTATTTGTGTCTCCTAATTTCAGCCATATACTTCTTGATCTTAGCCTCCACATTTCCTCTTCATTTCTTAGTTCAGATTGAAGTTTCTAAATTGTAATTTTTTCCTCTAATAACATGGTTGATGTGGCTAATTACTGCTCCATAGAATCTTGGATCTCTTTTAGTTGACTTTGTACAGAGTAGATGGATTCCCTGCCTTTTTCATTCCTTTCTTTGGACGAACTTTTGAATACTTACTTTACCTTTTTAATCTTATTTTCTAAGATGTATATTAGTGAGCCTGTTATCCATCAGGTCCAAGTCTAAAGAACTAGTTCAATAAATTTAGGGCTTTGTGTCCATATGAGATTGTATTAGAATGAGAGAGGGCCAAAAATTTTATAGAAGAGAAATCAATGGATATAGATTTATTATTGGACCTCATCCAAGCAATGATTTGAGATATAAGGGTAATTCTTTCATCTAAAAAAGAATTTTGGGTAAGAAATCTGTCTAATCTAGCCACTATGTATCTCGTCCTCTTCTCCTATTTGACCACATATATTTTCATTTCTCAATTTTTAGGTCAACCGAGTCAAGAGAGGAAATAATGTCTTCTAGGTTTTCCCTAAAAGGATCGTTAACCAGAAAACCCCCCTTTTTTCCCATCGTGAATTGTAGTGTTAAAAAATCCCGTAAAAATGTTATTATGTCTAAGATGGCACCCTTAGATGTGAAAGAGCATTCTAGAAAGCAATTTTACATTACATATATTTGGCTTAAATAAATTGAAAAAAATTGATTATTTTACCTTACAGTATATGAATAATGCATATTGCAATCCAAGCTAAATCCAAATCTTGAAAAAGGAAAAATTGAGCTAATTAACACATTATGCATTCCTTTTGAAGCTCCTCTGGAACTTATTGCATTTGACTCACTATTAGTCCATATTTTCTTGGATTTTTGGAGGGTATTTTTTCCTCCATCTTAGTCTCCTAAGCTAAAAGAATTTGGGGACTTTCATATTTGATCATGAGCTCAAAATTTGCCAAAAATTCAAAGTGTGAGAATCTTGATAAGCTTAGCTTCAAATCAAATACCTCATCATTCTGAATCTAACAGTGCAAACAGAACTCAAATCCGACCTCGTATGCAGAAGTTAGAGCAAGACAAATTTCAAGGTTGACTTGATGACATGGCAAGATTGGATGACATGGAAAAGCCCTTCAGTGAATGAGGACGTGCCAAGTGGCAGGATACCATTGGCCCCCACATATCACATATAGGATCAAAAGACAGGTTGGCGTTAAAGAATCGGCCACCAGCGCAGAGCAGGTTGTGATGCGATGCGATCGTAATCACATAATGTTAAGAATCAACCCTGGCACAGTTAGGGTTGCGATGCAATATATCGCAATTGCACATCGCACCTGGTACCTGACGATATATATGTGTGTGTGTGTGTGTGTGTGTGTGTGTGTGTGTGTGTGTGTGTGTCACCGCCGATAACGATAATTGTGATTTGCGATGGGGAAACTTTCAGACCCAGTATTGTTATACGTTGTATTTTATAACCCCGACAGGTCTGTTGTTATCACAGTGTATGGACTTTAATATCCATTGAGGGAAAGTGTCGATTGCGATAGGACTGTCGAATGCAATGTTTTATGCATTGAGATTTATAATCTTGGTGGGTTCCTGTTATCACAGAAAGAAATTTGGGTTGATACACCGAAGGTTTAAGTGCTGATTGCAATTGTTATGGGGTTCCCTGATGCGATCTGTTATATGTTGTATTTGATAATCCCAACAGGTCCGTAGAGCACCTTATGTAAGGGTTTGTACACTGATGGACTTCGTCGATTGCGATATTCGATATGGCTGTGGAACCGTAGCCTTAACCGTCGAACCAACCACTTTGCATGTGACCACTCAGTCCTTAACCACGAGATAGGCGGGAATGATGGCGGAACTGTTGATTTCAGTGGAACTACCAATTTTGACTACAGGTATTGAATTTAACTGGCAGTAGGCCAGATTTGGAGGAGAAAATTGTGGAAAGATTGACATAAATCATAACTAAGGCAATTTTCGACCAAATGGGATGCAAGAAGAGGCTAGATAGCCTTTTTTGGGCATTTTGAACTAATTGGAATACGTTTCAGGATCAAAGGAGCACTTCTAGATAGGATTTTTGTAAAGTGAAGCCTATGGGTGCCATGGTCAACCAAGGTGTTGATTCAGTTTATGGAGGAGTTTGAAGTTGGAGATGACCTTGCAGGGGTTTTCCAGCCTCCATGTGGTTTTTGCAGTAGCCATTACAACAATGTTGTAGCTTTATTTCTTCTTTTCTCTATATGTGTATGGAGAAAGAGAGTTGTTTAAGTACTTCGAGTGGATTGTAGTACTTTTTATGTTCTTGGAAGTTGGAGTATGGAGTCTTGGTGTAATATGTCTGTGTTTGCTGAAGATTTACATGTTTAACTGTAGGTTAACATGTGTATGGAGTGAGAACTTTTGTAGGAAGTTGTTTCTTTGAAGGAGAAACTAGCCATTCCATTTCAGCAGCTTATGTACTCTTATTTTATTGATATTGAGCATAATGAGAAGGGGTCATGCCTTTAGAGTTGATCCAAGGAGATGTGGCCCAAGAGGGGTGAAATCCTTTATCAATGGTTGGTGTATTAATGTTTGATGCACGCTTCCATTCAGTGTTTTGGTTTCATGTTTTGATTTTTCTTCATGAAGCTAACTTAAGTGAAAACACATAAAATTCATGCTTTTACTTACTATTTTGGAGTCAAACCTCAATCACATTTTTATATTCTGATGAGGGGAATCAGCACAGCATTACTAATATTCCCCAATTTAGACCAGGTTGGTATCAGAGCTATGGTTTTCTTTGTGAAAGGGGGAATTGATTGTTGTTTGCAAGTGAATCTATTTTGAAGCTAATTAAGGAGAAGGTTTTGGAAAGGAGAGCAAGATTGTTACAATATCTACCACCAAGTTCTACCTCAAATTGCAGTAGAAGCTTCAAGCAAAGCATGTCCCAAGGAGGAGAGCCTACAAGAATATCAGAGGATGTGAAGGCTTTTAGAAAGGATTTCTTACACATGGCAGAAATGGTGAAAGTCCTCTATGAAGAGAGGAATACCAAACTGCAAGGTGAATTCTCTAAAACTCTAAGAGCATAATGTTCTCCAAGTGAAGAAGGTAAAAATAATGGTGATAAACCACCATCTTCCCCACAATCTTCATGTTTTTATACAGCTATTATCAAAGATGCTAGTGTAGAAATTCCTTCAGGGAAGGTAGATGGACAAGTTTATACCTTCTGTCCACATGATGTGGAATATGAGGTTTTATCAGTTGTAGAAATTTTGTATAATTTAACACATATTCAACAGAGATTATCCTAGATCATGTACTATTGCGGAAAACATACACAATACATAAGCTCCTCTACGTTGATCATCAATATAGCAGCATCAATAACAATAAAACATCAAGAGCATTCACACATTAACACAGTATGTATCCCGGGGAAAGCATCTCGCTAAAAAACCCCAACTATCTGTATATTAATGATTGAGTCATGTAACATTACACAGCATAATACTTCTCACAAGTATCTCCACCTCTGTTACACACAATACAGCTCAGATCTGAATCAATCACTGGCTCAAATCTCCTTCGTTGCTTGCCTACCTCCGCTGCTCAATACCTGCATGAGAACTGATGATAATTCCAAGGCAACCACGTATTTCCTTGGCTAAATCACGTGAGCACAAGATACAATGTGGGCAAACTCATTGGCATACTCAATCCCTTGAATGTGCAAGATCTGATGCACAACTATAGTCACAACTGATAGCAATCTGATTCTCTAACACCTGTCCCTGCTGAACTGAACATGCACTGACATGCAACTGAGTTAACTGATGTATTCATTTGTTGTATTATGAGTTAATAACTTGTGAATTAATTAATAACTAATTCACCCAACTCATCTCTAGTCTATTTGCCAGTTAGACTAAATACAACCAGTTTAACAAAGCTAAACTGAACACAACTCCATCAACTGCACCTCCAGTCCACTAAACTCAACTCACTTGAGTTTTAACTGAAGTCCTGCATGCAAATATTAGTCATCCCATAGGTAACCACGTATTTCCTTCTGGGATCTGCATGTACCACATCCGTAGCTCATCCTGAAGTGCTCCAAGAGAATAAGACAAAGTTTATAGTCTAAATATTATTTTGAGCTAATAATATTTGACTGTTCTATATTTAGACTGAGCAGTCACTCCGCTGTGATCTAAAAATAGAAGTCCATCTATTTTTCCAAACTTGATCAATCATCCATAAACAGCAAACCTGCAATCCATAGACATGATCCATATGTCTAAAAATAGACTGCGCCAAAATAGCCTGCGGGCCCACTTAGTGAAGGCGACTCTTTTCACTAAGCTCCATCATCTTGTTGCAATATCAACACTCCCTCTCGACAAGATATGATTATCAGCAACCCCTATCCTGCGTCGGTGGTACTCGAATTTGCTCCTGGTGAGAGCCTTCGTCAGAATATCAGCATCCTGATCCTCCGTTGGAATGTACGAAAGTAACATGATCCTCCGCTGCACACAATCTCTGATATGATGGTACCTGATGTCAATATGTTTATATCTATCATGAAATACAAGATTAGCTGAGAGTTTAATGCAACTCTGGTTATCACAGTAAATCACAGTAGGATCCAAATGAGAACCGAACAAACCAACTAGGATCTTCCTCATCCATATAGCCTCGCATGCAGCCAAACTTGCTGCAGTATACTCGGCCTCTGCTGAACTGAGTGCCACGGATCTCTGTTTCCTGCTGTACCAAGAAACTGCTGTCGATCCAATACCGAAGACCCCTCCTGATGTGCTCTTTCTGTCCGTTGGGCTCCCTGCCCAATCTGCATCCGTGAAGCCACATAGCTTCACCTCATCCTCTTGTTTGTACCACAAACCATATCCCGACGTGCCTCTCAAGTAGCGCAATACATGCTTGCCCGCCTTCCAGAAGAGCTTGGTAGGCTTAACCATAGCTTGTGAAAGCTGGTTAACTGCATAGCATATATCAGGTCGTGTATTGACCAAATACATTAGCGACCCCACCAACTGTCGATAACAGTGGCATCCACTTCTTCTCTCGAAGTGGCATCCTCCTTCCTCCAACCTCCAGGAAGAGGAGTATCAACAGGCTTGCAGCCATGCATGTTGAACTTCTCCAGTATCTCCCGAGCATACTTGCCCTGAGAAACAAACAGTCCACCACTGCGCTGCCATATTTCCAATCCTAGGAAATAGTGAAGGAGGCCCAAGTCCTTCATCTCAAACTCTGTAGCAAGATCCTTCTTGCATGACAGTATCAACAGCTCATCACCCGTTAGAATCAAATCATCAACATACAGTACAATGATAAGCAACTTACCCTCCACCACAATCTGGTATAGGTTAGGATCCGCCTCGCTCTTGGAGAATCCAAGTCCTGTGAAATAGCTGTCTATTCATGTGTACCAAGCACGTGGTGCTTGCTTCAACCCATACAGCGCTCTCTTGATCCTGCACACATGCGACTCGCTGCTGAAGACTTCAAAGCCTTCGGGTTGCTCAATGTACACCTCCTCCTCAATGACTCCGTTGAGGAACGCAGTCTTCACATCCATCTGATGAATGTGCCATTCCATCTGCGCTGAGAGAGCAAGAATCGTCCGTATGGAAGAATACCTTGCGACAGGTGCAAAGGTCTCCTCATAATCGATCCCCTCAATCTGTGAAAAGCCTCGGGCAACAAATCTTGCCTTGTACTTCTCCACACTCCCGTCAGCTGCCTGCTTAACTTTGTAGATCCATCTCGAACCCACCACTGATTTCCCTTCCGGTCTAGGAACAATCTCCCATGCACTCTTTCTGACAATAGAATCATACTCTTCCACCATGGCGTCTACCCATGCGGGATCCTCCACAGCTTCCTCGAAAGAGGATGGCTCAGTCACAACACACTTGCTCATAAGAGCCATGTATCCGGTGTACTGATCAGGTGACTGTCTCTGCCTACGTTGGGCTGTAGGTGGTCCTACAACTTTCTCTGCATCTTGAGCCAGTCGCTCAGCTTCTGTCAATCGCTTTCGCCCTCTGATGGTTGGCGCTGCATGAGTGGTCTCTTCCACTCCATGAACCTCGTCCTGTGGCTGATCCACGTCCTGAAGCTCATCCTTAGGAACTAATAGCTCCTCACCTGCATGCAAGTGTAGCTCCCTCTCAAGCGAACACTTCATGGCTTTCTCCTCCTGAAATTTTATATCCCGTCGCACAACAGTTTTACCACTGTCTGGCAAATACACACGATAGTTGTGGGGCGTATCAGTTTACCCCACAAATATCCCAACCTCTGCAGTCGGCTC